>JBBBDQ010001922.1:337500-445000 GCA_037127315.1 Ascarosepion bandense | reverse complement strand
CTAGCGGAGTTTTATGTCAACACAAAATAAAATCGTCGGTGATGGTGGAGATTATTGTGTTACCGTCTTAATAACCTCTCTGAAGATGGCTCATGTGAGCCGAAAGCTTAGAACCAAATTATCTAAATGTTGGAGAATGTTTTTATTTTCAACTGAAATTAAAGCCAAAATACGACGTTTAGAACGGCTCATGATTAAACATAATAGACATTCATTGTCTCTTATATATTTAACAGTATATGTTTCGAAAATTATTTGCTGCCTCGATACACTATATATAATACGCACCTACAAATTGACAAGAATTTTAACTAACCTTATTTAAAAAAAAAGAAAAAATATTTTAATTTCTACTTGTAATTATTTATACGAATGTCTTTCATTTTGTAATCATCATGAGGCATGGATCAAAAAGTGGTTTGGTGGTTGGTACCCAATCCAATCCTCAGGGTATAAAAAGCAGGGTTTATTTTTTTTAAAAGAAATTTGAAAAAAAAAAAAAAAAAAAAAAAAAAAACTTATATGGCGGGAAAATCCGTTAATGTATTTTCCTGTTTGTTCACATTGAAGATTTTAAAATGAATTAGTAAGAACTTTTTAGCTTTAAAATCTAGTGAATATTTTTTTTAAAGTTATATAATCTTTATTTTAGTATTTCACTAAGTGGGGTTGGGAATATATGAGAATAGCATTTCATCTTAACTGGGGTGTAACAGTCAGTCACCCCAGTATTAGAAAAAAAAAATTTTTTTTTTTTGGTGTTAATTCTTACAGGGCTCGAAAAGCAAATCTACAGGGAGATCCCAGCCCCACACTCAGCAGTAAATGTTATTGTATATGTCTTGTTCAAAAGATAAATGAAAATATGAGATTCTAAAGTCATTTTATATCTCTTTGATATCAGGTAAACGAGCGGCCACATGCAGAGTTGAAAAACGGAACTTACATATATTTTGTCTACATATAAATTTCTATACATAAAGATTCTTTTTCAATAGTCTGTCTATCAAAGATAACACCGCCGAATAGTTAGTGGGCGAAATCAGTTAAGTTTTAAAGATTCTTGAATCTCCTTTTTTTGAAATCTGTTATCCTTATGTACAGGATCGAGGCAAGGATCTCTTGCCCTACCCACACACTACTATATCTCAATTTTTAAAGGTAGTATACATACAAAATACAAATTTTTGTTGTAACTTAATGTAACAATAATGGATCTTATGCAATATAGGTGAACAAATCAACTACAAAAACTGAAAATAAATACGATATATCTAAATACAAATTAGAGACGTCAATCACCATCTTCTTGAATCCCGTTCATCTTTTGTCCTTTCTCCAATCCTCCCTATACTCAGTCTTTTCTCTCACTTTCACTCCCTGTAACCTGCGTACTAATGGCATTCCCACCTTGATTGAAACACGCTGTAATAAAAATTACGTGCCGGATAAAACATTCTATCAATGTTGACTTTAGCAATCTCAGCAAAAAAAAAAAAAAAAAAAAAAAAAAGTCTTCCTTAAGTCGAGAACTTTCTAAATTTTTTTTTTTTTTAAATTATTGGTGGAAACATTTCCCAGGTTTTATTTAGCATATCCAAATTATCAATATCTATTACCACTGCACTTTGGGAGGAGGTCGTCCTTAATAAAATGATCTATAAATTAATACCGGAGCTGACTGTAATCGCAGTGGATGAGGGGACAGTATATTATCAAGATAATAAATGATATAAAAAAAAAAAAAAAAAAAAAAAAATAATTCTTTGCTAGACTGTACTTTGTGGAATAAAACGTCCAGTTCCGACATTTCGCGAAGAGTGATTTCAAGTTAAATCAATTCCGGATGGCCGTTTCAAGTGGGGAGTCAGGAGTTAAGGTAATGAGTTGGACGTTATGGATAAGCCTCTTGCTTCAGCGTGAGATTTTTAGTAAACGTACAAGTTATGAAGGCAAATAAGAAATATAAATTAAAGCCACTGGTTTCTCAGTAAACTTAAAACCTTAAGATATGAAGGCAACTTGGAGCTTTCGTACGTTTCGTCCTGCTTTTAGCTCAACTCAGCTAAGAGCAAGGAGCATTCCATACCTACTCAGACAATCGAATCTGGAAACACTTTTGAGACAGTATTAACTTCCTTACGAACCGGTGACGACAGAGATGAGCTTTGAAAGTTGAAACTGCTTCCAGCTTCGATGTTAGGTTATTTATAAACTTGATACTCAAAAAGAGAAGCACTAATCGATAAACCAATAATTTGTACGTGACTTTCAAGTGGTCGCCACTCCAGCTGTAAATTTAATGTTGAAGGGAAGGAAACTTCCCTAAATATTCTGCTTTTAATAGAAATCCGAAGATTAGGTTCTTGATAAATTTCATAAGGAAACGTTCTCTTGCTAACAGAATAATCATTGCCATTCTTCTTGGAAACGTCTTTACTTGTTCAATATTACAAATTAAATTAATACCTACGGCCGAAGGCGAAGAGTGACCGATTTAAATACGGAAGATTTGCTGTTCTAATGGAAGAGAAATAAGGGGGAGGAGTGTGTGTGGGGGGGAGAAAGGGATTATATATATATATATATATATATATATATATATATATTTTCAATATTCAACAATTGTTGAATAAACATTTCAACATAAAATCCCTAAGAGAGATTTCACATATCCTCAGCAACGGTATATATATATATATATATATATATATATATATATGATAGATAAAGAGAGTATTCAAACTGTTGTCCTTATCATAGCTATAATAGTGCCAACGTTTCGATCGTTGTACTTTCTAGCCTTCTTCAGTTGTTTATTATATTTGTTAACGCTCTCAGAACCCGGTTCTGAAGCCTTTATTCAATTCAAATAGACTGACTGTTCTCAATCCGCTGTTCAGACTAGGGGGAGATAATTAGGAGGTATAAATACTTGTTCGACGTTTCTGTTCAGCTGATCATTGTTAGTCGGCTCGAGCAGTGAAATTTATACACTTGAAAAAAAAAAAATGAATAAAAGCAGAAGACACATTAAAGAAAAACTGACTTTTCGCAGCATTGGAAGTTCAATTTAATTCCATTTCGAAGAGTTTTTTTTTTATTATTATATACCAATTTTATTTTCCATTATCGATGAGCAGAGAACTGGATCTCCTATCCTATCATTTTCTTCCTCTATTCAGACTGATCAGCAGATAGGGTAGCAGTTTTAAAATGAAAGAAAAAGAACAGTGCCTCAAAGAAGCAACAGATGAAATAATAGATACGAGTTTTTTCCTCTGGCCTGGCTAACAAGCTGAGAATAAGTCTACCGCTGTAGATAAGATAAAGAGTTTAATTAGAAATTGTGACAAGGTATCCGAATAGTTTAGACACCTGAGCAGGGCTTCGGGGTACGACGGTAAAAAAAAAAAAAGGTGTGTCGATAACAAACTTGACGAAGACACCACTTCAAATAAATCAGTGTGTAATGATCATCTTAGAAATTCAGATTAAGATTACTTTCTGAATTTAATCTACAGCATTTAACGCATACGCACCCCAAACCCCGAAACCAGACGGAAAAATAAAATTGGTTAATCAAATTCGAGTTTTAACTGAGACTGATCTTGGCAAACAATATTAACCCATTTTCTGTCTGCGCTGTCCTGTCGCCAGATAGGAACCAAATATCCTTTCTTTTGCAGACCGAGATGTTACCCTCACCAGTTGTAGGAAATAAAGTCTCAAAATAACTTTCTCTGTTAAAGATAACTTAGGAATAAATAAATTTACCCGTTTCTTCAAGTGATTTTCGGGTGATGCGAAAATTCTGGTGAGTCAGTGAAACCAGAAAACTTGTTAGGAGGTGAAAAGAAATGCTCTTTCATTAAACCTTTGGAGAGCACCCCGTGTCTATTATTCGATAGATATAAAAAGTTTACAAAAAATCGAAGAAGCTCTACTCGTATAGATTATTTATCTCAAGAAAACCTTAATATACTGGAAAACTTATGCACACTACATACATTATGTACTTTCGTGCAAATATTATTAGGAAAGCTATTAATCCAACTTTTCTCCCTCCAGCTATGGATTAAATAGAACGGATTGGGTTGTATAGCATTGTTTGGCAACCAGCCTACCACAGATAGAAATTGCAATAAAATGCTGGAAAATCTACTTAGTCATGGATCGAGAGAGATACGATTGCCCAGATCTCCAAAGAATAAGATTTTCTTTGAAAATGTAAAAGTCAAGGAAAGAGCATTTAATTTGCTGTTAGACAAGATTTTAATTAGTTGCTATATTTTTTTTAATCATATCACCCCTAGCAACGTCTATTGAACAGGTGAAGAGGCTCATCCCTAGTTTCCTGTAATTAAGTTATAAAAGGAGAACCGTCTTTTTGGTCTCGCGTTTTCTCTGAGAAGAAACGGAGAGGTTATATTGAATTGCTAGGCCTAATGCTTTCTGCTGTGCGGGACAATTTTTTTTAATCGGAATCCATCTTGCACATTTCTAAATCTAACATTAGTACGTGCATTAAATATTACTGCCATATTTGGTTTTGTGTTCCAGTTATATACCTAGAGATTCTTGACAAAATCCAAAAAAAAGGCCGATAATGTTATCGACCGTTACCTGACATCTCGACTTCAGACACCCTACCATTGCCGTTACGTGGTTTCCTGTCTTTTTTTTTTTAAAATATTTTTACAGCAATTCTTCTAATATGCTCTCCTCCTTGGTACCTCAATATCGTGAAGTTTAGCGTACTGCTAGATTGGCAACAAGGTCTCATCATTTTACTCTTGAAATAACTAGATGTAACCCTAAATTCTATTCTAATAGTTTATTTTCTCTTACTTCTCCATTCTGAAACTCGCTTCCGGTTTCCTGCTTTCCTGACACCTACAATTTCCAAAATATTATGTGCAACGTCAATCGCCATCTTCTATCTTCCCGAATCCTATTTCTTTAGCCTCACAATATTATTGTCAGTCAGTTAAATGGCATACGTAATACACGCTTTGGGCGATTATGTCTCGATAGAGACATGACTGAGTGGGCAGAAGATTATCCAGTAGTAGTTTGCCATTACTTTCTGCGGTAGACTTGTCGCCAGCCAGGGCTATAGAACCCCATCTGTCCTGTTATTTAACCCATGACTGGAGGGAAGAGACGGATCAATACCTTTTCCAAGGGTATTTGTGCGTAAGTGAATGCAATTAATTCAACTAGAATTCGAACTCGGTACCTCGATTAGTCGTTCCCAGTCGATATCCACTGCACCACAACGAAAAGGAAATTAATACTGAGCATCAGGTAAAGACAGCTAAAGTTCCTGGGACATGTAATGAGGAAGGAGGGCTTGGAGAACATGATACGGACAGGCCAGATAGAAGGAAAAAGAGAGACGAAGGCAGCGGATAACATATTTGAAGGGCCTGAGCAGGTGGATGACAGAACGGAAGGTGCGTGGTGTTACAGGAGAAAGTGTACTAAGAGCCACCAGGGATAGGGAGACGTGGAAAACCATGATCGCCTACGTCCTGAAATAATAAGGCACATAGAAGAAGAAAGTCTTATTCTCATAGTAACTCGTTGTGTCTTAGTGGCATTATCGTTTACTTGGGGTGAAATTAATCAAGATGCTAACAAAAAAAAAAGGAAAGAAAGAAACAAAAAAAAAGGAAAGAAAGAAACAAAAAAAGGAAAGAAAGAAACAAAAAAAAAGGAAAGAAAGAAACAAAAAAAGGAAAGAAAGAAACAAAAAAAAGGAAAGAAAGAAACAAAAAAAAGGAAAGAAAGAAACAAAAAAAAGGAAAGAAAGAAACAAAAAAAAGGAAAGAAAGAAACAAAAAAAAAGGAAAGAAACAAACAAAAAAAAAGGAAAGAAACAAACAAAAAAAAAGGAAAGAAAGAAACAAAAAAAAAAGGAAAGAAACAAAAAAAGGAAAGAAACAAAAAAAAAGGAAAGAAACAAAAAAAAAAGGAAAGAAACAAAAAAAAAAGGAAAGAAACAAAAAAAAGGAAAGAAACAAAAAAAAAGGAAAGAAACAAAAAAAAAAGGAAAGAAACAAAAAAAAGGAAAGAAACAAAAAAAAGGAAAGAAACAAAAAAAAGGAAAGAAACAAAAAAAAAAGGAAAGAAACAAAAAAAAAGGAAAGAAACAAAAAAAAAGGAAAGAAACAAAAAAAAAGGAAAGAAACAAAAAAAAAGGAAAGAAACAAAAAAAAGGAAAGAAACAAAAAAAAGGAAAGAAACAAAATGTCATAAATTGAGTGAGTTTTTAAGGCCTTCTTTTGCGACAAATGACCGGGCTTACTTTTGAGAACAAAGACATAGAACCAAAACGAATTCTTCGGAAAAAAAAAAAAAAAAAAAAAAAAAAGAAAGAAATAAAAAATATGATTAGATATTCATCTAGCACATTTAGTCGAACTAAAAGTAGACGCCAGGTGAAAGCGAGACGCTTGGTCGAATATGCCGGGGTCGTTGGGCAGATGAGAAGATACAGCAAGAATTAGGCGTATGAATGATTGCATGCATATAGGCATCTGACGCTCCCCGATTTCGATAAATAAAAAGATAATGAAGAACGGAGAGAAAGAAGAAAAACAAAAACGAATAAAAGCGTAAAAGATTATTACGCCACCCAATTTTTCACGTAAGACGCTTTTCCCCCCCTCCTAAAACCTGACTGAAAAATCAGGCCAAAAATGAAATCGACGGGAAGGATCATGGTCAGGATATACAAGTTTCCACCAATGGGAACCGAAAAAATTTGAATTTTTACATTCATTTTATTTCTTCAGTAAATTCCATACTAACTTTACAGTTTCATGTAGGTGGAGATCGTCAGAGAAACCAATCCATCTAGAAGGAAAAAAAAACCTTTTAAAGCTTAGCTGACCATATCTGAAAGCTATGGAATTAAATCCAGACAGAAATTCTAGAGTGGAGCCCAGCGAAAATGGTTGGCTGTCAATACTGACAAACTTTTAGCAACTCCTGCTACCAAACCGGCCTCTCTCACACACACACATATATATATATATATATATATATATATGTATATACACACACACATAAAAAAAAGATATTTAGGGGGAACGGTTATTTCAATATGTCAGTTCGAGATATGCATTGTCAACCCAGTTCAATTTAAAAAGAAAAAAAAAAAATTTGGAGAAAAATTATATATTTCGATAATTCGATCAAAATATATATAAAAAGAAATAAAGAAGACCGGAGCGTACAACGACCAAAACGTCGTAAACATGGCAATAAAGATGGGGACAACAGTGCGAATAATGTAAATACTACCTGATCTCAGAAGTATAGACAAATGAAATGTTGATCGTATTTTAAGAAATAGGGATTCACGCTTTTTGTTAGCCGCTTCCATATTTTCTTGTTATTCAAGTCCTTGAAAACAGCATGCCAAATACTCACGGTCAATGGCTTTAATTTAGGAAGCCCAAAATATTTCCAAGTTTGTTCGTTCTTTCTGACAATTTCCCCACCAGGCACAGCGTTATGGGTACAGAGTTCAATCTACACTGAATGCCCCTACATATAGCCTTGTGACAGATCAAACAAGGTCAATTAGTACAAAAGACAAAAAGGTGATTATCAAGCTTGATTTCTCTCAGGGACAATATTACACCCGCGTGAAATTGATATTTCTATCATACTTTCCTTGAGGGAGAGCATGCACATGCTCTCCTATGGGTGTCGCAGTAGGCAATAAAATGCCAGCTTGATATTGTGGGATCTTCTGTTCAGTTCGACATGTCACTTGCAATACTTTGTTTTTTTTTGCAAAAAAACACATCACCCAGGTTGCGTCAGCTCAGCTTTCGTCAGATTTGGCTCGCTGCAAATGCTGGCTATTGCCACCGAGAGAAACATTTGAAACCTTAGACTACAAAGAGAAGACCACGAAAGCTAAATTTGCAGACAGATTACAAATATGGAAGGTGTAAGGCTCAAATGGAAATATTTGGAGCGGACTAAAACATTGCCCTAGGTAAGCTATTTTCTGGCTATTCTTAAATAACTGGATGTGCGTTGTGGTGCATTGGATATCGGCTCGGAACGAGAAATCGGGGAGCCGAGTTCGAATTCCAGCTGAATTCATTGCATTCACTTACGCACAGATACTCTTGGGAAAGGTATTAATCCGCCTATTCCTTCCAGTTATGGGTTAAGGTTCTATAGCCTTGGTCGGCAACCAGTCTACCGCAGAAAGCAATGGCAACCTACTGCGGGATAATCTTCTACCCAGTCAGTCATGTCTCTTTCAAGAAATGATCGCCCAAGTGTGTATCCCGTATGGCACTTAAGTGACTAACTAAATAAACAAATTTGCAACTCAATGAAATCTACTGGGCATAAAGTTGGGGGTCGATTTTCTATTGTTATGAAGTAATAAACTGATCCCCCACTAATTATACTTAATATAATACTGTAATATAATCTATCTCTTCTCCCTCCAGCTATGAGTTAAATTACAGGACAGATTGGGTTCTATAGCCTCGGCTGGCAACCAGTCTACCGCAGACAGAAATGGCAACCTACTGCGGGATAATCTTCTGCCCAGTCAGTCATGTCTCTGTCGAGACATGATCGCCCAAGCGTGTATCACGTATGGCACATAACTGACTGACTGACTTAAATAACTGGACCATTTCCAAACAGAATTCGTATACAGCTATATATAATAATCAAGTAAGAAAAATACTTAAAACTAATATATCAGATGAAATAATACAGTAACAATTTCTTAGTAACACATTTATGAGACTCTGGGGATACCGAAATTGTGCAAGAAAGAATTTGCCGTTTGCTACTCCTTTTCCTCACCACCATTCAGACTCTACAGACTCGTGATTTTACTATGGCTCTGAGAACCCGCCGAAAAATCAGTGGCCATGATTATGTCAATATTTTGAAGAAAGAATTTATGCAAGGTAACGGAAGAAAAATATCAAGGTTGATTGTTTGCAGCCGTTGAAGTTACGACGAGAGAAAGCACAGCTTACATTACATATGTATAGATTACAGACAGATATAATACAAGATACAACATAACACACACACACACGGGCTGGGTGTTTCCCCTCTAGCCGATGTAATTCAACAGACTTACCATATTGAATTATGTGTGCAAAGAAACACACGGTAAGTAAACCAAAACCTATGCATAAAATCTTTGCTGATCTTTAGGTGTTCACGAAGTATTTGTTTCGTTACTTAATCCCACCATCATCAGAACACCGACAATAAAAAGTTGTTTCCGAGGATGTTGTGAATAAACACCGAAATATGAACAAAAAGGAAGTATGACGTAACAGTTAATCAAAGAGTTTACTTGCAACTGTGGTTTTTCAGAATTAATATGTTCATGAAAATGACCTGAATTACATTATCCAGATGCGCGCGAATGCGCATACACGCAAAGAGGAAAAGAGTTTTTCGGCTATATATATATATATATTAATTAAACATTCCCAGCATCACTCGTTCGTGTAGTCACACCAAGGTAAACAAATTTAGTCCGATTAAGTCCTGAAAGACGAAAGGCGTCCCATGAAAACTATTTTCATTTTGTCATACTTTTTTCTTATTGTTGAGATTAATATATATTAGAAAAAGAAATATGGTTGTTCCAATGAGAGAAATTATTATAGAATAAAAAGTGAGTGGCCGTGAACGTTCTGTTTTAAGTGTATATTTATTGTTATTATACATGTTATGATACTTTGAGTGTCCATAATGGTATTTGTGACGATACGTGTTTCTGAGGGCCAAGTTGTTGTTTATAAATAAGAAAATGAAAATAAAAAAAATTATTTCAAATCAGTAAAAGAAAAGAAAATAAATCAAATGTGGACGCATTGAATTGTCTGTGTTTTCACACATCAGCACGTGTATAAATGGACAAACAGATAATCAAATAAATAGATAAATGAATCAAGTGCTTACCCCAATTTGAAATGATTTTGGTTTGAGGTTCCTTCACTAGTACGTTAAAATTAAAATTATATATATATATATATATATATATATATATATAATGCCCCTAAATTATCTATACAGGATACACACAACGCTTTTTATTGACGTATCATTTTCATTAAAAGCCAGGGATCAATAAACAAACAATTGTAACTTCTACTTGAAAAGATAAACGGTGGGTTAAGGAAATTATATATATCTCAATTGAAACATTGAAATATTTCTTCAACTTATAAAAAAGTGTGTTGATGGATGTTAAATTTAATGGAGACTATAAACTAGAATTTTACAAACATGGATTGACTGTTTTTTTTTGTTTTTTGTTTTTTTTTTCAAATTTATCAACATTTTGATGGTTATTTAAAAAAATTAGACGATACTTTTGGATTCTAAGAATATTTAGGGAGATAATAATTTTACAAATCAAAGTATAATTTAACCCATAGCCGAGGGGAGAGAAATGATGGATTGATTCTATTCCCCAATGGCATTTGCGCAGAAGTGATATCCTGAAACATGGTATGGGGGAGCTACTATAAAAATTATTTTAGAAATCATGTAGGGGGGGGGTCGGTTTTCTCTTATTTTAAAGTAATCAAATGAACACCGATTTGAGAAAATATACCGAAAGGATCACATGTGACAACCTAATAATATTAAAGATTTAACAAAAAATGGCGTCATCTTGATAGCATTGGTAAACGAATATGATATAAAGTAGGGGATCGATTTTCTATATGTTTAAAGTAATAAAACAACCCCCCAAAAATTAATACATATTAATATAATAATTGTAAAGAGACATATTTGAAAAAGAGACATTTAAAAAAGCCTAATAAGGACTTAAAATTCCCGAAATAAGGAAAAAAAGACAATCCTGACTGTCTTTCAGTAGAAACTCCATTGGAACCTGACTTATGCAAGTTGGGTGTTGGCTTAATATCACCGCCGACTGATTCTGCCATTACTTCATCATACCCCCTACTTAGTTTTAATTTCTGATGTTAACGAAAATATTTGATAAGTAAATACCAAATTTCGCAGCTTTTGACCTCAAATTTCTTTTATCCAGTTTTATGGACTTTTTACATTAGAGAAAAAAAATTCTTCAATTTTCAGTAACTAAGCATTGCCGGATAGAATAAGGCGGTCATATATAAAATAGATAAAATGAAAACTAAAAGAAACAGCAGTGATCAGGAATTAAAGCAAGCATTACTGACAGACAGAAGACGACTGGGGAAAATTAAGCAGATGATTTTCCCCTTTCAACCTTTTTACGAAAGAAATCTAAACAAGGCGATGTTAGCTATAAATAACAGATTAAGTCTGACCAGGTTTTAGTAGTTAAAGATGTTCTACCAAGCAAACCACTAATGTTCATTGTTTTCTAGCACCTAAACATACATCAAGTTTTAAAATCCACACCCCATTCGAGATGGAAGTGAAAGAAAGTTACTTGTCTGGACAAAGGCAAAGCTACGACGTCTACTCACGAACAGAGAGGATAAGCTACGAAAAGAGACTAGTTAGATGTGCGTTGTGGTGCAGTGGATATCGACTCAGAACGAGAAATCAGGGTGCCGAGTTCGTATGGCACTTAACTGACTGAAGAGCTTCTCCCTGCAAACATTTATAATTCTGAGACAAGCTGGGAATATTATATTATATATATATATATTATATATATTATATTATATTATATATATTATATTATATATATATATATATATATATATATATATATACACACACACACACACGAAATAACTAAAAAGTTTTTGGCCTGGCAGAATGCCCTAACAACTGACTATGATCAAACAATTTTCGAAGAGCTTATTGGTAAAGTTGAGAACTCCTTGGCATATTTTCTGTCTCACACACTCATATATATATATATATATATATATATATATATATATATATATAAAATGTTATTTGTAATGGATACTCGTATTTGAGTAAATGCTCATTTTTATTATTAAAAGTTTTAGATCCTCTAGGAACTCACATTAGATTTAAAATGCCTTGACCAGTCGGCCACGTAGGACCTCCTGATCAAACAAAGTCGGAAAGTGCTTTTAAACACTCACTTCTCCCCCAATTATCGAAACATACATATCTACTCTATTTCGGATTCTAACGTAAGCAAAGACAATTCTTTAAGAAATGGATTAAATCAGACATATTTTTAATTTCTTTGTAATTTTTGTTTTGACGTAGGTGTCAAAGGTTCGAATCGGAGGTCATATATTTTTCTAACAAGATTTCTTGCATATCCCGGTCGACAGATATAAATAAATATACTGGTTAATAATAAAGTATCTATTCAAACGTGCGTATCCATTACAGACCACGGGTCAACAAATAAAATATGTTGAATTTAATTATATTATATATATATATATATATATATATATATATATATATATATATATATTAATCATATCCCCCCCCCCAAGCAAGGCGGTAACGCCACCGATGTGCAGGGGGCTACGTAAGAGTGAACAGAGTGGAAAAGAGAAAACCGGAAACCGCATCCTAAACAGGAAACAAGGAGTGAGTGTAAGTTTACTTTTGTTTCCATTTTTTCCAAAACCTCATCGTTGCTCACATGTTCGATTCTTGGTATCTTCAACATCTTTCTGTAGAAACATTTCCGTTTCCTCCTGGCTTTTTCATCTTTGAGAAAATTTTCCAACGTTTCCTACCATACACGAGTGCAGATATGTAACCTTTTAATACACTTTTCTTTGTTTCTAACGATTTTTTTTCTTTCTCGTAATACTTTGTATAGTTTTTGGAAAGCCTCTTTGGTCAACCTAATTCATCTCCTGATCTCAGTGTCGCACTTTTCGTCCTCTGTTAGATCACTTACAAGATATTTAAGTCACTTATGTGCTCTGTCCTTTCAGGACGTAGGCGATCGTGGCTTTCCACATCTTATCCCTGGTGACTCTTAGCACGCTTTCTATTACACCATGCTACCCTCGTTCCTCATCCACCTGATTAGGTACTTCAAATATGTTATCCGCTGCTTTCCCCTGTCACTTTTCCCCTCTATCTGGCCTGTTAGTATCAGGTTCTCCAAGCCCTCCTTCCTCATTGCATGTCCCAGGAACTTCAGCTGTCTCTTCCTGATGCTCAGTATTGATTTCCTTTTTTGTTTCCATCATTTCTAAGACCTCATCATTGCCCACATGCTTTATCCATGATATTCGCAGCATCCTTCTGTAGAACCACATTTCATTTGCTTCAGGTTTTTCCTTCATCTTCGAAGATATTGTCCAACATTCACTGCCATATTAAAGGACCGACATCACATAGCAATCCACTACTCACTTTGTTTCTAGCGAAATCGTCCTGTTTACATAGATTTGGATACGGAATATAAGCTTACTTAGACTTCCATCTTTGGCAAGAAAAAACAAATAGACATGCAAAAAGTAATGTTGGGAACCCAGAATTGTCTACATTCCCCTCGTAGAATGGTTACTGTTCTCTTCTAGATTCTATTTCTTATTCTGAAGTTGAAACATTCTTAGAATTTTGAGAAAGCTAGAACAGAAATAACAGAATTTTTTTCTTTTTTTTAAAATTATGTTTTAATATCCAGTGTCTGATTGACCGCCATCTTTGCAAAAAACACTTTTCGAAATGATCATGCTTGGCTTTGTCTCCGGTTTGAAATTTCTATTTTATCGGTGGACTTAATTTTGGGAAAAAGCGATATGATGTTTTAAAAATAAAATAAAATATCTCAGCCGAAGCTATGAAAGATGAGGTTGTCATGATTAATGCAGCGGTGATACGGCACGCAAGCTCGTTCGGTGGTTGTCTGAGTAACACCACGGGAAAGTTTCTGCTCCCCCATGGCTGGTTGCCAGGTTACAAAACTACGTCAACAGTTCTCGAAATATTCGAAATGCCTGTCTGAGACGCAAAGTGTCAGAGAAAAGGAAAATGAGCTAAGCTTATTTATAAATGGAACTGTGTGTGTGTGTGTGTGTGTGTGTGTGTGTGTGTCCGTTACCTATAATCTCCGAAACGGGTGAACCGATTTTCTTGAAAAATTACACAGTTGTACTATAAGCGTCTGTGAGTGTTCTTAGCTAGGTTTTGTGTCGAGGTACCTCCGATAAATATCGAAAAAAAAAAAAATCGGGTTATAGAAGGAGTGGTCCGATTTTAATCAAATTTGATACACTCAGACAAAAATATAAGAAAAGATATTCAGAAGTTTCAAGGTTACAGTTCTTACAATAGTGAAGAAAATCGATTATATATATATATATATATATATATATATATATATATATAAGGCAAGATGTTTGTGTATGGGTCTGTTTATCTGCCTGTATGTCTTTTTTTTTCAACCTTTTTATTTTAGTTTTTGTTTCGGGTTTGGCTCTAAGAAGGTATATTTGTAGTTCTTAGCCTCAGCCATGATACCATTTACTCAGAGGACTTATTTAGCCTTCAAAATTCAGTTTACGACGAAAAAAAACTTATTTGATATCGATACCAGGAAATCAAAATTTGACTTACATCCATTCATTTTTCTTTCAGTCTACGGTTTCGCTTTAACTGGAAACAACTATTGCTTTTTAGTCTTTCGTGGCAACGTCCAAAGAGTGAGCTCCAGGACCATGGATTAGTTTTAAAGCTTTCATTACACCCGAGCAACGCCGGGCTATCCTGCTACTTTATATGTATTTGTGCCAATCACATGCAAGCGTTTACAGACATCCTTTCAACTGATTGTGCTTTGGAATCTTTTTCGCTTTTCTTTATTTCCATTAGCAATGACGCGTCACATCGCCCAAACTCATAAGTGTGTCGAGTCAAACCTTGACAGAATGAGGTGAGGTAAACGCAAGATTAAGCTAGTTTAGAATATTTAACTGTAGCCTTTTACAGTGTATTCACATTCTTTCGATGACTTGTTTTAATGGTCGCGTGTGTGTGTGGTTAGAAACTGAAACCAGACACGTTAAAAAGGCATTACGACTTCGATTCCAAATAAATGAATAATCAAATGGACTTAAATTATAAGTAAATAATTTGGGGCAAATACAATTTGCGAAATTTTACACAGAAATGTTAACACAAGCTGCAAGAATACGAGTTAACGAAAAGAGTAGAGTTTCCCTACCTACGTTAGAAGTTATATATATATATGTGTGTGTGTGTATATATAAAAACAGAGACAAGAAAAAAATGAAAAGAACCAGAGACAAGAAAATGGAAAATTGTCAAAGAAAAAGCAGACGAGTAAAAAGAACAATACAGAAAAAGAAAAATAGAAACGAGAAAAAAAAATGCAAAAGACAAAAAAAACAAAACAAAAAAAAAACAGGGCCACCAAAGAAAAAGACAAAAACAGGGCCACCGAAGAAAAAGTAAAGAAAAGCATATATAGGGGAAAATACACGAGAGAATCATTTAAAGTTCTTTTCTTGAAAGCAGTTCTATCTTCACTTTTCGAAAACCCTACATTAGTAGATGTTCCTCGCTATTCGAAATGTTATAAACTTTAAAAGCAAAGATTTAATGACAATTGATTCATATAGGAAACGTTTTTAAAATATTGTCAGATCATCAACAAAATAACGCGCCACGATATCAAAAACCGAGGTTCGGTCGTTTGTTGGGGGGTGGGGGAAAGCTTCAAATACCACGGCAGGTATTTTATTAGCACACCTCCCCGACCGACATAGTGTAATACTGGGCACAGCGAGTATATAAAGGGACTGGAGACAAAAACTGTTCAAGCTCCTTCGACATTTTCTCTTTAGGGACGTTCAGGCGACAGGGATTAACCTAATGGGAGAGGTAGTACCTGGGGAGAGGAACGGTCTCCTGGAGTTCAGCTTTTAAAATACAATCGTGTGATTCACTGCTTAGATGCACGCATCTGTCATCATGCGTTTTCCTTTTGACACTTGAAACATCTTAGAAATTTGCGTTAAACTGCGCGGTTTTCGAAATTAATATCATTTTCTTGCAACCATTGCCGTTAATCGACGGTTATTTTGCTTGACTGAGAATCGAACTCTCTACCCACTTGTGAGTGAGCGAACTTGCTAACGATTATCTGTAGCGAGGCACCCGTATTAACATTCATGCACGATTCAGTGTGTACAGCGAAAATTATCTTCATTAAGCTATTTGAGCTCGAAGATAATTGCCCTATTTAACGCTAAAACACGCACAGTCATTACACGCACCCTTATTTCAACTGGGCTGATTCAATAAATAAAAAAAAAGAGGTTTTAGTTTAAATATGCGACGTTTAAAAGTAAACCATCTGTACATTATAAAAAATACTTTAGTTCTAGTAGAAAACCTTACTGCAGCGGTCGGCAAACCCCGGCCCGCGGGCTACATCCGGCCCTCGAGTGAATCTTGTCCGGCCCGCTACCTTACTCTGGACACGATATAGATATAGGTAAACCAAACCAAAGTGACAGTTGATAGTCTGAATATATTGCGTCGAAATTTAAAAAATCTTTTTTGCCTGGAGAATGTTTTTTACTGTTATTTTATTTATTTATTTTTTTTTTTTGTAAGGATCGCCAAAATTAGCGTACGGCCTCACTTTCACCTTTTCTGTGAAATTGCTTTCGTCAGCGGGCACTTTTAAATGAATATAAGAGTTTTCAACTGATTTTAATAATTTTTTTTTCAGGACTGATTTATGAAACATTTATTTTTAAGATGTAATTTTTTTAACAAAATTCCCGTCAGATGTTAAATTATATTGAATCCTTGCTTTCTTTAAACAGAAAATTTTTTCGCATATTTAATAACATGGTTCTTCATGACACTGGAGCCATAGCTGTTTGGCCCTGCTCCATGATTTTACATAGATTTTTGGCCCTCACACTCCAAAAGGTTGCCGATCCCTGCCTTACTGTATATAAAAAGCAATAAACAGTACAGCAAGAAATCTCAGTTGTGAAAATGTCATACAGTATTCATATGAAGGATATATTTATCCGCGACTTCCACGTTCCTAATTTCATGTTTTAGCACTACAGATATTTTATTTCATTTCCATCTTTTTTTCTTCTGGTCTTTACAACTGATTAATGATAGGGTGTTAAGATATATTTAGGTACCATGGATCAGCTGGTACCGAGGAATGTCACCGGTACATAGTTACGAGAATTCCTTTTATAGTAGGAATATTAGCATTAATACTATCATCATTCATATCCATAAATAACATTTCACTTCTAACAAAAGAAAAAGTTGTCTATTCTAGAAATGTTCGGTGCCTGTATAATATGTGGCCTACGTCTTTTATTCTGGTATAGTATGTAGTCTACCCCGTTTGAATATGTCCTACCTCAGTATATTTATAGCTGTAAGTATTCGGTTATTTATTGTAAGTAATTATTTACCCTAACCATTACCAGACAGTTATAATACTTCCTTATAATACGCTTTCTAAAAGTAGGTCACATACTATTGGAGTAAATAGTCTAAACTATCGCCCGGTTCACACTCCACCCACGTCTATTGAACAGGTGAAGAGGCTCATCCCGTGTTTCCTGTTTAGAATGTGGTTTCTGGTTTTTCTCTTTTCCAATCTTTTCACTCTTACGTAGCCCCCTGCGCATCAGTGGCGTTTTCGACTTGCTTGGGGTGATATGATTAAAAAAAAAAAAAAAAAAATACTATACCCGTGACAGAATTCCGTAAGTCACATACTGTATCGACACCAAGTTTTCTTTATGCTGGACAAAATTACAAGCGAGCCGAATACAAATTTTAGATGAATCAATTACATTTATTTATGCAGTAATGCTTTTTATGCACGATTCAGCGCGCACAGAAAATGCCTTCATTAAGACATTTAAGCTCGAAGATAATTACCCTATTTAATGATAAAAAAACGCAGTCATTGCACGCACCTCTGTTCCACATGTTGCTGTTAAATTCTGTGGTAGACTGGCTGTCAACCAAAGTTACAGAACCCAATCTGTTATTTAACCCATAGCTAAAGAGGGAAGAACGATAACATTCCTAACGGTATTCAACGTACAAATTGAATCGTGCAAAGAAAAAAGGCACTAATCGCTTTCCACTCCCAGCTATGGGTTAAATAGCACGGAAGCCAGTCTTTATTATCTTTAATATCAACCAGTCTAAAATTTAAAAAAAAAAAATAATTGAAAACCGCGTAGAATACGACACGAAATTTCAGCACTGTTTCTTTTTGAAGAAATTATAGCAATTCATAGGCAAGCAAAGAGGCGCCATGATCGTATAAGACCCAAACGGATATAGTATTACTCATCATCACCCTGTCATGCAATGGTAGTTGATTATTATTATTTTTTTTTTAGACGTTTTGAATTAATTAAATATTTATCCGCTTTTAATGTTCTCAGCTCTTCTACTCCAATAGCTTCTTGTCTCACACTTCCAGCTTGTGGAACTTCCGTTTATTTGCTTCCCTGATTGCTACAATCTCAAAAACTTTAAAATGCGACGTCAATTGTTGTATTCAATCTAATCGAATCCCATTCACTAATTACTTAAAATAAAAATTTTAAAAAAAAATAACATTTTCTATTTACATTTAGTATCTACTGCCAGTAATATTTACGGACAGTACTTGTACACTAGGATGTGCGTTGTAGTGCAGTGGATATCAACTCGGAACGAGAAATCGAGGAGCCGAGTTCGAATTCCAGTTGAATTCATTGCATTCACTTACGCGCAAATATCCTTGGGAAAGGTATTAATCCGTCTCTTCCCTCCAGTTATGGATTAAATAGCAGGACAGATTGGGTTCTATAGCGTTGGGCGGCAACCAGTCTACCGCAAAAAGCAATGGCAACCTACTGTGGGAAAATCTTCTGTCCAGTCAGTCATGTCTCTTTCGAGACATGATCGCC
This sequence comes from Ascarosepion bandense, assembly GCA_037127315.1. NCBI lineage: Eukaryota > Metazoa > Mollusca > Cephalopoda > Sepiida > Sepiidae > Ascarosepion > Ascarosepion bandense. The sequence continues at coordinate 426,077 of JBBBDQ010001922.1, read as the reverse complement.
CAAGCGTGATTCACGTATGGCACTTAACTGACTGACTTGTACACTACAATTACTAAGCCATTCATTTCTTCCACAGATTTTTTTTATTGTACCTATTTTCACGTGTTTTTTTAAGTATTATTTATTTGTTATAAAAATTAAATGATAGCATTGTAGTTGCGGATGGGTCCCCTTTGTTCCCTGTCAATCAATATTCTTTTAAGCCAATCCGACACTTAAGTAGTATTATACACAAGAAAACATCTTTTCATAATTGTTTCTAATTATGAAGTGGAAAAAGTTACTTTCCTCTTAACTATTGAATTTTGTTCTTCACCATAGAAATAAAATATAAACTCCTTCAATATTTTCGTTTGCCATAAACGCACACGCATAATATATATATATATATATATATATATATGACTAATATCAAACCTCATGTACGAATTACGTTTAAGTTGGTTAATTGAAATAAGTGATACACGCTGACTGGACATAAGATTTTTCCGCAGTAAGCTGCCTTTACTTTCTGCGGTAGACTTGTTATCGACCAAGGCTATAGAGCCCAATCTGTCCTGCTATTTAACCCATAGCTGGAGGGAGAAAGATTAATAACCTTTCGAAGAGTATTTGTGCGTAAGTGAATGCAACAAATTCAACTGGAATTCCAGCTCGGTTCTCTGACTTCTCATCCAAAGCCGATATCGACATTATGCTTAATAATACTTAAATCGGCTGAAACAAAATGCCCCCACTAAAAAAAAAAAAAGTCACCAGAAAGATTCTCTTGTCATTGGTGATGTAGGCTAATCATATTTGGTTACACATTTTGATTTGAACCTATGTTTGATGGCTTCTTTATGTTCCGCGTCCCTTCAGGACGTAGGCGATCATATACTTCCACTTGCCCTTATCACTTAACACTTTTCCTCTTGATATATCTCCCAAACTACGCTATCCACTTGCTGAAGCCCATCAAGTATGTCTCGCGATGCTTTCTCTTGTCTCTTTCCCTCTATCCGTTCTGTGGGTATTAAATTCTCCAAACCGTCCTTCCTCATTACGTTTCCCAGAAACCTCAGCTGTTTCTCTTCCTGGTGCTAAGTATGAGTTTCCTTTTTGTTTGCATCCTCTCGAAAACCTTGTCGTTGCTCATGTATTCGGACCATGGTATACTCAGTATCCTTCTGTAGAACCACATTTGTTTTTTTTTTTGTTTTTTTAAAATCATATCACCCCAAGCAAGGCGGTAACGCCATTGATGCGCAGGGGGCTACGTAAGAGTAAGAAGATTGGAAAAGAGGCCTGTTCAGTAGACGTGGGTAGAGTGTGAACCGGGCGATAGTTTAGTCTATCTACTCCATGTTGCTTCGAGTCTCTCGTCTTTAAGGAAATCGTCCAGCATTCGCAGTCATGGAGGACGGATATTACATATCAGTCCACTACTATTTTTTTTGTTTCCAACGACAATTTCCTGTCTCTCGATTCTGTTTAGTTTCTGAAATCCATCCTTGTCCATATCAATGTCCCTTCGCATCTCAGTGTCAAAATTTCCATCGTCTGTCACATCACGCCCCAGATATTTAGATTTATGCACATGTTTGATTTTAGTATCCCCCCACCTGCAGTTGCAATTTGGGGTCCCCTTTTCGCTGAAGATCATGCATTCAGTTTTTTTTACTTACTTCGGGAAAAAAAGAGCGAAAACCCAAGTAAATAAATTTGGGAACATGTGATTCACAAGACGAAATGATACCACAAAGGAAACTGAAAAGTATGAAGCGTTTATAACAATTTAATAAATAATGAAACAACGAAAGTGCCCCCGAGATAATAATAATAATAAAGACCATGAGAAAGATTTAAGAAAATTGCCTAAAGTGATTCATGACGCAATCCAATGTAAACAGAATTTATTGATGCAAATTTTATCTTTTGCAGCTACAGTCGAATGCTCCTTCCAAAAATGTTAAAAAAGAAAAAAAAAATCTTTTATTTATGCATTTCAGAATATAAAAGCACATAAGTTGATTTGCTAATCAAGCAAGTGTCTCTAAAGGACCAGTCTTTCATTAATTCGGGGTGCAGAGTCCGAATTCCAGTTGAATTCTTTGAGTTACCATTACGTGCAAATAACTAGTCTTATTTAAATTGTTTTAACTACTGGAATAAGTTATAAGTATACGATAGTTGCTACTGATTAGAAAAAAAACAAAACACCCTAAATCTTTAATTGATATGGAAAGCTTGCTATATTTAAAAAAAAATATATCCTCTATCAGGAATCCGGTTAACATTTAACTAAATGAAAAATTAAATAAGGAACACGATAAAATAAGGTGCACATCGTATTGTGCAGCAGATAAGATGCATTTTTTGTTAAAAATCGTACGCTCAAAATTACGCTCCCTACTATTCAGTGAAACCCTATCCAGGATAATATGAAGGGGATGGCCTTTTTTTTTTTTATACTCGCGTAAAACTATTAATTAACTTTGCTCTTTTAGTAACTGAGGTATTGATTTCTAACACCTTTTATGTGACTAAAAATAAACTGTCGCGCAAAACAGCCTCGGGTATAAAAACATATTAGAAATCAAATCATACGAAGAATATCTGTAAAAAAAAAAAAAAAAAAAAAAAAATTTTAGCAAATATTTTAATTATGCTTTTAAGCAGAATAGTAAGAGACAGTAAAATCTCATAGGAAACAGAGTGCTGGATTATTATGTGATATCTGTCCTTCTGTATGGAAGAAAATGCTGGGCGATCTCATCAAGGATGAAGGAGAGGCTTGAGGCAGCAGAAATGTCGTTCTACAGAAGGATGCTGAGGATACCTTGGACTGAACACATGAGCAACGATGAGGTGTTGGAGAAGATGCAAACGAGAAGAAAACTTATACTTAACATCAGGAAGAGACAGCTGAGTTTCCTGAAACACCTAATGAAGGAGGGCCTGGAGGAGATAATACTCACATGACAGAAAAGAGAGACAGGGGAAAATCAGCACGAGACCTACTTGATAGGCCTGAGCAAATGGATGGCGGGGTTTGGGAAAGATACCAAGAGGGAAAATATTGAGAGCGACGAGAGAGAGAGCCAAGTGGATGTCTATGATCGCTTACGTCCTAAAGGGACACGACACGACACATAATGCAAAAAGAAAAAAAAAAAAAAAAAAAGCTTTAACGCGTTCACAAACCACGACTGATTGACCCCTGTCTTCGGGGGATATGGTCGTAATCACCTCGCTTGGTGTGACCAAAAATCGAGTCAACCAGTGAAGTGTCTCAAAGTAAGAATTGCGTTATCTGGGGCAGTTGGCCTCGACTTGCACTTTTTAACCCATAGTTAGGCGCGGATTGCCGTTAACTGATGAGCTCGTCCGCCCTTTGCCAGCTCGTTTTTTTTTCTGTTTTTGTTATTTATTCATTTTTTGTGCTGCTGGGATTCCATTTACCCTCCTCACCAGACCACGTTGTGGTGAAGGAGCCGGTTCAGTTTCCGACCTCTTTGGTTTTGAATTCAGAAATGTTCTTCTCTTAGACTGGTTTTCACCCAAGGTTTAAGATCCGGTCAGTCAGGCTATTTTTTACCCAATTCTGTTATAAACAAAATTTAAATATAACTGAAAGCGAAAAAAAAACAAAAACAAAAAAAAAATGCAGGTACATAATATGTGTGTTAACAGAAAAAGTGACAGAAGGCCAAAAATGGGGTATACCGAAGACTGATCAGCCTGTCATATTAAACTTAGCTAATCACAATCATTGACCCAAACAAACTGTATAATATTCCTTGCACCAAAAGACCACATTCTTACTACCACCATAAAATGAAAGCACCAAAGAATATTTATAACATGAGCAATACTACATACACACACACAGTGTTCATAAAGTCCGTGAGCAATTTAAAAAAATTTAAGCTATTTGTATTTGTGATAGAAAAAAAAAATTGTGAAAAATGTTATGAAGTTTAATGTTCCTAGTTTTAAGTATAGTTACTGAATAATTCTTTACCATGAAATTTGCAGCAATTTTTAGATCAGTGAAAAAATATGAACTGCAAAATCGTATTACCTTTTGTATTGTTAATGATGGAGGACATGTGGAAACTTAAATAAAATTTCAATAAAACCTTAAAAATATCTAAATTTACTTTTTAATCCTTTGTACAAATTATTTCTATTGCAAATACAAATAAAGTTATACATTTTTAAAAGTGCACATAAACTTTATGGACAGCCTAGATAAGAAACTTTAAATAATGTGAGTAAATGCACCTTAATCCTTAATTATGGCAATCATATCAGTTAACAGGATGAAATTAATGCAGGACTTAGATGAATTAAAACTAATCATTCGAACAACAACAAATAGGAAAAAAACAAAACAACACTTGAGAAACGAAAGCTCTCCTGCATTCACCAGAGAACCGACATTTCTGGTCCCCTAACGAAGGAGAGGAGGAATTAAACAAAAAAAAAAAAAAAAAAAAAAAAAATGGGGACAAAAATAAAAAGGGGCCAATAATCATAGATCTCTAGCTAAGTTACATTGGCAGAATACAAAATAGTGACAAATTTGAAATTGAGGCTTAAAAATTATGCACATCATAGTGACATCATCAAACGCCATGATGACGTAACTGTTTCCAAATCCAAGGAGAATTTTAAATTGAATTAAAAAAAAAAAAAAGTTTAAATATAAAGTTAAAAGAATAACCTTTCCTTGTATTACTTCAAGATAATCTGCCTGTGACCTGCTTATCAATCTTGGAAACCTCAGAATGGATATAGCGATAAAAGCAACAATCAAACTAAAGAGATTCGAAGAAAATACACTACCTGCTAACATTCTCTCCATTATAAAAAAATACCGTTATATATATAACAGACAAATGTATTATGCTCAAACATGAGCCGTTCTAGACATCGTATTTCGACTAATTTCTGGTGGAAATAAAAACGAAATTGTCTAACATTTGAATATTGTTTTATTACACTGATTATGGTGGATATCAATATATTTATATCCCTGCAACCTCTCTAAAGATGGCTCATGTAAGACGAAAGTGTAAAACCAGCGTAAAACAATATCCAAATGTTAGACAATATTTGTCGATTTCCAGCAGAAATTTAAAACCAAAATACGATGTTTAGAACAGCTCATGATTAAGCATAGATATTCATTGTCTGCTTTATTTAACAATATATGTTTAGATAATTCGATTTATTCTCTTTACTACCAGCTATGAAACCTTTTGCCGCATGTTTGCTCTTCAATAACGCCGTATTTTACTTTTTTGCAAGAATTACGTCATCGAATAGTCAAGAATATATATTAGCACCTGTCACGATCGAAGGGCAGGGATAACCTGTGAGTAAACTGCTAATAATTCTCAGATATTTTACAGCTGTACACTCGTTAGCCATAAATTACAATTCTGAGTGCGTGAAAAAGTCGCATTGTTACTGACAGCCACAAGACACTTAAAACGTGACGGAAACGGGAAGACCAACTTTAAGCCACTTCGGACTTGACAAGCGCAAATAACATAGAAAAGTTAGTAGCCGACAGAATCTGAAAGAAATAGTCGCCTCCAACTACTGCGGAGTTAGTGGCAAACCCTAGAAAACATCTTGGGTATGTTCTTGCGATACAGATGATTTTACGAATTACTCAGGATTCGTCAACAAGCAATGCGAACGGTTAAAAATTTTCAACATCACAGATGAACAATTTAAGTGTTTGATTTTTGCATGTGGAATAAGGTCAGCAAGTGACAGGAACATCTGGCAGGAGCCGAGGACTTGATAAGCTCTTCATAACCACGTCCTTATTCACCATTCACAACTGTTCGCTGTACTCAGATTTCCACAATAATAAATTCCCTATTTATTTCCAATATTCAGCGAGTGTGTCATTTTTTTCATAACCGTTTTATTTTGTCATGTTAAAAACAAAACTAAATGTTGCAAAACAGCCAATTGCTTGCGTATCCTTGTCTCGACACATTGATAAACTGATAAAACATTTGTTTATCAAATATTAGAACTGCTGGTGAAAACGGAAAACCGAAAAACGAAGAATAAATAAAAGTAATGTTTCATTTATCGAAGAACTGAACATTTTTGTCTCTCCTTACCACGTTTCAACAAATACAACCTTCTTCAGTTATTCGCTTGTACAATCTGTATGGAAACAGAGGACTTGTTGAAATTTCTGTAATTCTTTTCCCGGGAAATGGTTGTAAATGAAGTAGGATAGCAAACCTGATCGGCACTAATCATTACCAGTAACCCGTGTAAAACAGGCGATTCCATATTCTGGCAAAACGAATAATCCTTTTGTCTGCCATCATTTTTAGTGGGGAGAAAAAAAGAAACCTGTTTCTTTGCACAAACTGTACAAGTGGAGAAGGTTGCAGAATCGATCTTAGACACATCTAAGTTGCTGCTTTAAAGTCTAAGGAATGCGAACGGCACAAACGAACCGAACGTATTCTCTTGTGTTCGAAGCAATTGAATCCAGATTTTTTTGTGGTTAAATTCTTCAAAGAATCTTCATGTCACAAATAAGATGAGAGTGTGAGAGAAAGATAGGAGGGGAAAATAATGATAAGACAGTAAACGCCGTCAATTCTTTTCGGACAGAAGAACACAGATGAGGCTATGCCGAAATTAGACGAGAGTCCGACCCTGCCTTATGCATGGTTTACGGGAAATTTTTGCCCGAGCTTACGGGCTCGGAGATGCCACATTAATAATCGGCCTTGTGCCACATTCAGCCTCAGTGGAGAATTGTCTTCTAAATGCCAAGAAATTATGGTGAACAAATATCGAACAAAAACAGACAAACAGATACGAAACAATAAAAAATAATAAACTGAAAACAGGAAATATAAAATTATTTAAAAAGTTAGGGTTTATAATATATGCCATGTCACCCCAGGACATATGCGATCATGATTCTCCTCAACTTCCTATTTTTTATAACTGAGCATTTTTTTTTTATTCTTCTTACTCCACCTTTTGCTGTCTGAACTAGTCAGTAAGTACGAATATTCGTGCATATAGCTCTTCACATTTTCCTGTCTTTTCTAGCTCTTAATAAATCTTTTAATAAATGTCTCTTTGCTGTATCTCCGCCATCCAGGTCTCGCCAAGTAGAATTTGTCTCGTTTTCTTGCCTTTAATCTGTTCTGTGGGAATTTTTCCTAAATTTACATACAGCTGATAAGCCATCAAATATTTTAGATTGTGATTTAGATTTTTTTGGAAGATAATAGTTTGAGACAAGTCTTACTACAACCCACAGTAGGAAGGGACAAGGAGGTGTTTCTCCGTTTCCAAAGGATATTTTAGCCTAAGTCAGTGGTTCCCAGATGTGCGGCTGAAGAGGATAACGATTGAGGCGGACATTGAAACACAATGAAATATTTAGAAATAGTTTTTAAAGATTCATATACCAAAAATAGATATGATTTTAAAATTTTAAATTATGGATTACTTGTAATTGCAGTATAAATAGTTATAAATAATTATTGACCGATTGTATCACTGATAATTTCGCATTTTATCAAGTACTAAGAATATAATAACTAGGGTTCGCAAATTGGAGGAGAGAGTTATCAATGACAATGCGCTGACGTCGAATCCGATTATTTCCCTTTAAGCCCCCCTCTAGACATTCTTTGCAGGAGGGTTTCTTGAGCGTTTTCAACAGAATTTCTATTTGGCGAGGCGTGAGTAAATTTTAATTCCAAAAATAAATGATTTTTGGAAAGTAAAAATAATTTCAACATTTAAAATATTATTATGATTTACTTTTAATTGCAGTATAAATAGTTATAATGCAAAAATATCACAATGATAACATTGGTCAATAATTATTTATATCAAGTATTAAGAATGTAGTAACTTCTTTTATATGCCATGTCCTTTCAGGACGTGGGCAATCATGGCTTTCCACATCTCCCTGTCCCTGGTGGCACTTAGTACGCTTTCACCTGTTACACCATGCAACCCTCGTTCCGTCATCTACCTGATCAGGTCTTTTAAACATGTTATCCGCTGCTATGCTCCGTCTCTTTTCTCCCTCTATCTGGTCTGTTAGTAACAGGTTCTCCAAGCCCTCCTTCCTCATTGCATGTCCCAGGAACTTTAGTTGTCTCTTCCTGATGCTCAGTATTAATTTCCTTTTCGTCTCCATCCTTTCCAAAACCTCGTCATTGCTTACATGCTCGGTCCATGATATCCACAGCATCCTTCTGCAGATCCACCTTTCCACTGCTTCAAGTTTTTCCTTTACTTCTGATATTGTCCAACATTCACTGCCTATATTGAAGAACCGACATCACATAGCAATCTAGTATTCTCCTAATGTTCTGAGTCCTTGGTTATCTCCCTTAAACACTATCTGGATTTCCTTTGTTGTAGGGTTGATTGCACCTTTTCATCGGGACTTCTTTTTTGTGAGGTACGAGCGAATTTTTATTCCGAAAATGCAGCCCAGAGCAAAGAAGTTTGGGAAATAATAGCCTCAGTGAATATAACAACTACCCTCCATTAGCATGGAACAGGCTATCCTCTCAGAGTAAAACACTACGCCTCCTTAGCCTCACACTCTCAGCGGACCTCAAGTAGAATGACTATAACGAATCCTTTGCTAAATCCTCTGCTAAGAAAGGTCGGTTCACTGTGCAGGGCCAGGAAGTTTTTCCCGTCTGAGTTCATCCTGCATATATATAAATCTACCATCCGCTCGTGTAGTGAATACTGCTGCCACATCTGGTCAGGTGCCCCTGCTACTCACCTCAGGGTTCTTGATAGAATCCAACAGAATCTGTAATGTGACAGATACCGACTTGGCAGCTCGGCTGCAGTCGCTCTCTCACAGGCGTGACGTGGCTTCCCTGTGCCTCTTCTACGAATACTTTCACGGCTTCTGCTCCAATGAACGTAGATCACTGGTGCTCCCTAGGTATGAATTTACATGAGCGACTAGATTAGCAACAAGGTCCACCCTTTTACAATGAAACCGATAAAATATAACCGCAATTTCCTCTCTAACACCTTTTTTTCACGCACTTCCTACCTGTGGAATTCCCTTCCATATACTTGCTTCCCCGACAGCTAGAATCTCCAGGAATTTAAATGTAAGGTCAATAGACATCTATCTCACTAACTCGCATCCATTCTCACAAGCTCTTTTCTCCACCTACTCCACCCCCATTCTTGGTATTCTCATCCGTCAATTACCCTCCTCCTGACATTTCCTATAACTAACCACTTTTTCTCATCACTTTCCCCTATGTAACCCCCTGCGCAACAGTGGCAGTAGAATGCAGTGCTTGGGTGAGATGATTAAAAAAAATAAAATGAATAAATAAAATAAATTTTAACTACTTACCGATTATCAATTCCAACCCAAATATTTTTTTTACACCACCAGCAATCTTACAGCACCTTCACAACCTGTCACCCATCAAGTTACTGTTGCTTAACTTCGATGATCGTGTTTGAACCGGTGTTTCAATGTAATGTTGTTGTAAGCCTTTAAGAGCCACACGTGATACACGCTTTGGGTGATCATGTCTCGAAAGAGACATGACTGACTGGGCAGAAGATTATCCCGCAGTAGGTTGCCATTGCTTTCTGTGGTAGAATGGTTGCCAGCCAAGGCTATAGAACCCAATAATTGGAGGGCAGAGACGAATTAATACCTTTCCCCAAGGGTATCTGTGCATAAGTGAATGCAAGGAATTCAACTGGAATTCAAACTCGGCAAACCGATCTCTCAGTCCGAGTAGATATCCACAACGCACATCTGTCCGTAAGCCTTTAAGAAATAGACGAATGACCATATTTCATTAGAAAGCATGTAAGTCCCCCACTCCTAGTTCAGTTTACATTTCAACAGGGAATGGGAAGAGAACATTGCTGGGTGGTACATCGAATGTTACTGCAACTTTATCCCTGCTTGCTAATTGCCCCAGTTCAAAACACATTAATTCTACATTTATTACAAATTTATATAATATCTTGGCGGGTCTTGGGTGGTGGGAAGAAAATATATATTGTATGCCACCAAATTACACCTTGAGCCAGATGCATTAAAGGATCTGAAACAATTAAAATTAACGGTCTGGAAGTTAAATTAACTGATTAATGTGATGGATTAAAAGAAAGAATAAGAACAAGAGATACAAACAGACACGACAAGGACTTAGACTCATGAAACGATACGAGGCAAATATATGGCTGATATTAACACACGCACACATACAACGAACCGAAAATAAGGAACTCACAAAAAACAAACATGTTCAGCTTCTCTCGTCAACCAGCCAAAATTTATTCAACGCAAGGGAAACCTTATCCTAATCTGTGGGTAGGTACCGGCATTACTAAGAGCTACAAATATGCGGACATTTTGGTTAAGGAGGGTGGGAGAAGAGCAAGGGGACAGAGGAGGTGGTAGAGAAGAGTGGAAGGTAGAGTGACATCAGTTGGAACAAAGCGGAACTATCAAAGAATACCATGCTTGCTAGTAGCAAGGAATGAAGTGAGGAAAGACTCGCAGAACAGGATCTTTGCGCGATTTCTTCTTTTGAAATGATATCAATGTTATCATTTTTATTATGACCGTTAGTAATCTCACCCTTTGCGCCAGAGTAGCTCAACAGAAAGTGAACTATGTTGGGCAGGCCTATGACAATCAAGGACGGTAGGTATATTAAAAGTAAATAAAATGAATAAAAGAGAAAAGAAAAAAGGTTTTATTCATGAGGAATGGAAGTTACGAGCTAAATTTATTTGAAAAAGTGTGTGTGCATTGATGGCATTTCCTCACATTAAGTGATAAAAACATCCAATAAAGCTTGGTGATATCCCGAGGTATTGCTGGGGTGTCAAAGATAAGGTATAATAATACATTTGAACATACTATTGAACAGGTGAAGAGGCTCATCCCTTGTTCCCTGTTTAGGCTGTGGTTTCCGGTTTTCTCTTTTCTAATCTTTTCATTCTTACGTAGACCCCCGCACATCAGTGGCGTTACCGCCTTGCTCGGGGTGATATGATAAAAATAAGAATAAATAAATAAAAATAATGTTGCCAAGCCATAGTGTCATATGATGGTAGCATTTTTGCGTTGCTATTTTAACAATACTGTGTGTGTGAGTGAGAGCACGTTTATACACATTGAGAAAAAGAACGTGTTTATGCTAAAATGGCACCTTTTGAAAACGTGCTTAAAAATTAAACGACCTCCAGTCGAATTATACAATATGTGAAAATTAGGCACACACATTTTTATTATCAATGTAGAAAAATATATATATAGGCGATTAGGACTTAAAATTCGTTGGTTATTAATCAAATTAATTGTGAGTGAAGAATATTAATGGTAAAAAAAGGACTGCAAAATAAATATTCTCTGTACCACACATTTGTTTTTCTTAAAATTTACCAACTTTTCATACTCAGCACGTTATTCTCATGCGTGTACCTAAAATTTATGTAGTTTTCTGAAATTAGGTAAACTGCCTAAAATTTAAACGTTTTCATTGCGAACATCTTAGGTTAAATAGAGACTGATTTTATAAAACCCAGTCACTGTGTTTCAGTAACACACTATTTTGAGGATTCAAAAAGTAGAAAAATATTAAAAAAACTTTACAAATGTCGATAAAAATATTTTCGGAATTCGAAGAGGATCCATAAATTGTTATAAATATACACATACCTTTTTTTTATGAAGCCATTTTTATATTTATGATAACGTTATAGTGATATAGGCAAACTAGATAATCGTAGGATGTGCGTTGTGGCGCAGTGGATATCGGCTCGGAACGAGAAATCGGATAAACGAGTTCGAATTCCTTGCATTCACTTACGCGCAAATACCCTTGGGAAAGGTATTAATCCGTCTCTTCCCTCCAGTTACGGATTAAATAATAGGACAGATTGGGTTGTATAGCCTTGGTCGGCAACCAGTCTACCGCAGAAAGCAATGGCAACCTACTGCCGGATAATTTTCTGCCCAGTCAGTCATGTCTCGAAAGAGACATGATCGCCCAAGCGTGTATCGCGCATGGCACTTAACTGACTGACTGAGATAATCGTAAGATACTCATATACATATATTTGGGGACCGAGTAGCAGGTGGCAAGGTAATATGATTTTACTAATGCAGTCAAAAGAATTTAAAAAGCATAAGTAAATGAATGAACGATATATGGACAATATTTAAAAAAAATTTTGATTACATTATACTTCTAAAATTAAAAAAAAAATTGCTGATTTTGATATTTCTGAAAGCAATACCATTCTATTTGGTATTGAATAATTCGAATTCAATATTTTTATGCTACTATACAAAAAGGACGTTACATTTACTTATTCCCTATGAAATAATCACTCCTGGTGATGTAGAAAAATATTACACACGATATTATACGAGAAGCTTTGGTTTATTTATCCATGTAAGTATTCTGGTGTCTGGACACCAGAAATACACACACAAACAAATATTTATTTTTGACAAAATAAATATTACTAACGAGGTGTTTATTTCTTATATGAAGTACTCATAATAACTATTGTGGATACTTCGTATTTAAAAACGACGCCCCATTTTTATTTATTGAAGTGCGTATTATTGGCTTGTGCATGCGAGTAAGTTTACTAAGATTTATCGAATATGCAAAATGATTGACGTAATACACATTGTTTAATAAATAAAAATGAAACGTCTTTTTTAAATACGAAGTATCCTTCTAATAACGTTTTTAATGTGTGTGTGTGTGTATGATAAAAATATAGTTTCCAGATATGCTATATTTACGGGTTAAAGTGATAAATATATCAATATCATGAACACAGCAAAACTTAACATATGTTCGTGAAATATTAAAGTAAATGTAGTCTCGAATGAGCAGACCGATAGCCGTAATACCCAATCTATATTTATAAAATTGATAAGGGTGGACGTTGTGAAAGTATTTGCTTAATAGATTCGACTTAGCGTCTGCATTTTACGGTCTAGCTCAACGGGAGTTGCGCTCGGGTGTAGATCAAAATTTTAGAACGCTAACGACACCTTGAAAGTTTTCAGAAAGCCAAAATTAGGGTTAGAAAAATATATATTATCACCCTACAAAGTCAGGGATCAGTTTATGTATTGATTGTAATATAGAATCGATCACCCCACTTTATATTATCTATATGTTGCCCCTCCGAACCTAATCCAATAGACATTCTACATTGTTATCTATAAAAGGGACGAGGGTGGACGTTGTGTAGTATTTGCTATGGAAATGTTTTTATTCTTATAACTTAAACTACCCGAGTGAAACCTAGTATATCCGAGTATAGTAAAGTACTCTATATCTAAACTTATTTATAAATGGAACTTTACCTCTGTGTGTGTGTGTGTGTGTCCGTTACCTATAGACTCCGAAACGGCCCAACCGATTTTCTTGAAAATTTACACAGTTGTACTATAAGCGTCTGCGAGTGTTCTTAGCTAGGTTTTGTGTCGAGGTACCCCCGATAAATATCGAAAAATCGAGTTATAGAAGAAGTGGTTTGATTTTAATCAAATTTAATACACTCAGACAAAGACATAAGAAACGATATTCACAAGTTTCAAGGTTGCAGTTCTTACAATAGTGCAGAAAATTTGATATCAATACCAGGAAATCAAAATTTGACTTACATCCATTTATTTTTCTTTCAGTTTACGGTTTCGCTTTAACTGGAAACAACTATTGCTTTTTAGTCTTTCGTGCCAACGTCCAAAGAGTCTGAGCTCCAGGACCATGGATTAGTTTTAAAGCTTTCATGACACTCGAGCAACACCGGGCTATACTGCTAGTAAATTTATATATATATATATATATATTAGTTATCGGGTCAACTAGAATTATACAGGGGAGTTATTTTAGCCGTCATTTTTATGTGCCTTTTGCGATCCTATCCAGAGCGTACAGGGAATATTGGTTTTCCAGACGCGTCCCAAACGTGTCGAGGATTATCCGTAGTCAGATATACCCTTCATTTCTATTCTCATTAGAATAGAAAACGACACTAATTATTAAAAATCTTGAGCCTTTTTCTTTGTTTTATCCTTAGTCATTTTCTAATTAGTGACCCTACCCATGTGCGTTGCTTTGTTATACGAGTCATTAAATTATTAGAATTTATTTCAAACTAGCAGTATAGCGCGGCGTTGCTCGGGTGTAATGAAAGCTTTAAAACTGATCCATGGTCCTCGAGCTCAGACTCGGCCTAAAGAATATTTGTGTGAAGTTTGGTGAGAATCGGATAAAATTTGTGAACTTGTATAAAGGACATACAGACAGATAAACAGACACGCACACACATCTTGCCTTTTTATATATATATATATATATATATATTATTATCGATTTTCTGCACTATTGTAAGAACTGCAACCTTGATATTTCTGAACATCGTTTCTTATGTCTGTCTATGAGTATCAAATTTGATTAAACTCGGACCACTCCTATAACCCGATTTATAGTACAAACGTAAATTTTCAAGAAAATCGGTTCAGCCGTTTCGGAGTCTATAGGTAACGGACACACACAAAGTTCCATTTATAAATAAGTTTAGATTAGATCTATTATAAATCGTATCATTTAAATATAAAGCCGTGAAAATATTTGTAGAAAAGACAAAGGGAAGCCACATTCCGTCGGTGAGAAAGTGACTGAAGTCGTGTAAATCATTTTTTTTTTTTTTTTTACACATTTCTTTAAAACTATAATTATTAGAATTAGATTAGCCTGCTATTAATCTCAGGGTTCTCAACAAAATCCTTAGAAGGATCTGCAACGTAATCAATCGAGATTTACCATCTCGACTTCAGTCACTTTCTCACCGACGGAATGTGGCTTCCCTTTGTCTTTTCTACAAATATTTTCACGGCTTCTGCTATGACAAGTTTTTATCTCTTGTTGGTATGTTCTACTTCCTTAAATCTCGTCTACCTCTTAGCCCAGCTTTGATATCCTCTGTACCTTTTTCTTGTATTTCTCTTACAGCGAACCAGTAGCAGTCCTGCCTTATTTGGGGTGAATTTTTTTTTTTTTAATCATATCACCCCGAGCAAGGCGGTAACGCCACTGATGTTCAGGGCGCTACGCAAGAGTGAAAAGATTTAGACAAGAGAAAGCCGGAAACCACATCCTAAACAGGGAACAAGGGATGAGCCTCTACACCTATACAATAGACGTGGGTGGAGTGTGAACCGGGCGATAGTTGATTATGAAAAAAAAATAAAAATAAAAATAAAAAATAATATATATATATATATATATATATATATATATATGTGTGTGTAGTATGGATATTTACTCTACTCCCCATCTGGAGCGAGATGTGACAAGGTCTTTTTAAAAAAAAAAAAAAAAAAAAAAAAAAAAAAAAAAAAAAAAAAAAAAGTGGGAACCCGACCGCGTACGGACGGGCAGAGGAACAAAAATTCCCCGGACCCCTCAACTGCCGGTTGAGCTGGCACAGGTAACGAGCATCTGGTCCACCCCTCAGCTGCAATGGGGTGGCGCGGCCGCGGGATACCGTTCCACGAAAACGGGACCGGGCATCTATCAGTGTAATTTTTCTCAGAAGCAACCCTGTCCTGGTGGACGGAGCTACAACTGAACCGCACTCATTCTTCGGGGACAGAGACGCAATTGAGAGATGATTTGAGTCCCTACCCGACACAAAAATGTGCCGAGTAAGTATTATATGTAGTATGCGGAGTTAGAGATATAATCTTACAATGTGAGCATTAAATTATGTTGGATACAACTGCTGGTATCATATAACGTAAGTATTAGCCTTTCTTCACATACAAGATCTAGGCGATATGTTTATATATATTTTTGCTGGGTCATTAAGGGAATTTTACATGGCCTCAAATACGATAGTTGTTATTTTCCAAATAAATTTCATTTTATAAGGTTTGGGTCTTGCGGAAAATATAAATCTAATTAGTCAATTAAATAGATTTGTGAGGAAAAGATTACATTGAAAATATAATCCTTTTTGTTTAATAAAAACTTTCGGTATTTGTTTATACTCCTTATATGATATAGTATTTGTACTGTTCAGACTGTTGTCATCTTTATTGCCATATTTACGACCTTTGAGGGTTCGATTTGAAATTCTTAGCAACTGAAGAAGGCCGGAGCGTACAACGACCGAAATGTCGCAAACATGGTAATAAAGATGAGGACAAGAGTGTAAATAATGTGATTTCTTTTCTTTAATTATAAACTTATTGATTGACTTATACGATTCGAATTACTTTTATGATTTAAAATCGTTTGTTGTGGAAAGAACACTTTTTTAGCGTATTCTAATATTTCATCAATTTGATGGTAGTTAATATTTTTTATTAAAATTGTTTGTTTATGCATTTCTAATATTGGAATTTTTTTTTTTTTTAATTCTTTCTCGATATCGGCTTCCCCTCCAGTACAACGACTGTTCCTTTTTTCTCGTTTTTCATCATAAACTGGCTTTGTTGAGTAATATAAAATTTCAAAGGTCTTCGCATCCATCCACAAAAAATTTAATTCGAATAAAAAAAAAATAAATAAAAATTCTGATAACGCGAAATTGGCCTAGATTTCTTTTTCACAATAACAAGTTAGTCATTTTTGATATCAATTAACATCCGCATCGACTTCCTTCATAAGTTTTATTTATTTTGTTCTCAAACTACTTCTCGAAAATGTAGAGAAGTTTTTCAAATGAAATGAGGCATTTTTCTCTGCATTCTAATTCCCAACCCACGATCTTCCCGTCTGATATTCAGTGTTTTTTGTGCTTTTTATTTTTTTCTTCAATAAAAAGGACGTAATTTTGTGTGTGCGCATGCGTCTCAGATTTCTTTAATCTGTCTTGGATATGAATTAAAAAAATTAAAAAATTAAAAAAGTAAAAACAGCTCTAAAGAATTTAGCTTTGTTCTTTATCATTATTTTCTGGTCAGAATTTATATACAGATCATTAGCCGTAAGTTTATCTGTACATATGATTTTAATATTTTTGATTAACGTTTTCAACATATTTTTTCAGCTATCGAACAAATTGAATTAAAGCTAGTTTCTTTTATTTAAACATAAAACATTCTATCAAATAATTATTTCTTTCAAAGTCAAGAAAGAAAGTGTCATTTCCTGATAGCAATAAGCGGACTGTATCCCGCTGCGGGTTCGGTTTGTTTAACGGCATATCAACTTAATTATATTCACGATGATGCGAACAACAATGGCAGAAGTACTGCTTATGAGACGAGATCTAAGTAATTACATCGATACTTTTATTATCAAAAAAATCTTTCAACCATATAAATATACGACTCTCTAGAAACAGAGAAAGAAATCGGGAAAAAGATTAAACAAAAAAAAAAAGTCTTAGCATTACGACAAACGTCGTAGAATGGTAGTTAATTTTTTGGCGAAGTTCATAGGTAAAGTTAAGAATTAAATTTCAAATGTGGTTGTGTGATATACACACATATATATCAGTTAGTCAGTTAAGTGCCATACGTGATACACGCTTGGGCGATCATGTCCCTCTCGAGTAGAAAATAGAACCCAATCTGTCCTGCTATTTAACCCATAACTGGAAGGAAGAGACGGATTAATACCTTTCCCAAGGGTATTTGCGCGTAAGTGAATACAATGGATTCAACTGCAATTCGAACTCGGCTCGCCGGCTTCTCGTTCCGAGCCGATATCCACTGTACGCACATCCTGTTATGCTAAGACATATATCTATAATATATATATATTATATATATATATATATATATAAGGTCCTATTATGTATCTTATCCAGACAAAATTGAAAGTGACATGTCTAGATCCAAGCCACCCTTTCTCCTTTCATAACCCAAAATATTAAAACTCCGTGGTTACATAATTCTCATTTTTGTTTGAACAATATTGACACCTAAAGCACTTTCTCCAACTACCTCTCCCTAATTTCCTAAGTGACTATGAATTCATCTTATATTTTAAAAATAAATCATTTTTATTTTAACATAACACCTGAACAAGAACAGTTTTGTTCTGAAACACGAATATTTTTATGTCGTGACATTATACTTTTATAAACCACTGTAGTAATAACAAAATTACTATATAAAGTAATGAATTTTGTATTTATTAATTCACCAAATTTCTATCACTTTAAATGTTACTTTTAGTGGATACTCTTAGTTGGGTAGACGCCTCATGTATTAACTGAGCAGATATTAAAAATCCATGTAATTTAATATGAGGATTTCGCTTAAAGGCATTGTTTCAGCCTTTACTTAATCGGACAAAAATTCTCCGTGGCCCAATTGGTTAAGACACGTCAGATCTAACAACAGCTTCCCTCTGCCAAAGAGACCAAATATTTTTCTTTAATGAGATTTCTCAAATATTCAGGCCAGTAGACAAAAATATATATACCTATTTAATAAATAAATGGACCGTGTACTCGAATACGAATATCGATCAAATAAAACTTTTGAACATATATATATATATATATATATATAAGGCAGCACATATGTATAGTATTATATCATTCGGATGGTTAATAAAAACAGTGCTCAATTTATGAACAGAGCTGTATTTTATATATAATTATAATACTGTACATGTGCACCCTAATATGCATAGTTATTAATTTCCGTTACTATATATATATATATAAAAACACACAAATTGAGGGTGCGATAGATAAATTGTCGTCTAAATTATGCAAAAAGAAAATAAATGAAAATAACACTGACATCTCATTTTAACAGGTATATTTGCCACAATTACGTAATATCTTGAAATACTGCAGAGTAAATTTATTTAATAAAATCGCCATTGGCTCCAACCACAGCCTCCAGACGACTTCAGAATCTCCTGCGACTTTTCTGGACGGGCTCCTTGTTCAAGTTGGTGAATAGTGCAGAGTCCTGTTGCTAAGCATAGGGTCTTCCAACAGCCAACCACTTGACCCAGGGCAGTACTACCTCCTCAAGGCAGACCTTCATGTTGTCTGAGGCTCTGTGGGAAGATGAATAGAGGCATGACGTTGTCATCTCTACTGACCACTCTAAGCACCAGAATATTGACTGGATATATCTTCCAACTCTTTCCGAATATTCTGTATTCTTCTCAGATTGACACCTAAAAACTCTGAAATATTCGCAAATGCCTAGCAGTACAATATGACTGCTTGAGGGTAATTTTTTTCTCTCTCTCACAGATGGTGCCCAACTGATCCTACTATATTGTGCAGTAGGAAAAAAAAAATAAAGACCAAACAATACGCATGCGCGAAATTAATATAAAATAACGATAACTTACCCATCGTACCAAATATACACATTATACACACACACACATATATATATATATATATATATATATATATCTCCGAGAGGGTACAGAACGAAGAAAGAATTTTTTTTTCCGTCCAAAACATTAATTTAAAACAGTGCTCGATATACGATGTATAGAGCTGTGAATATTATAAATTGTTTTAGAACATGTACATTATTCTTTAATATATGTCCTCTACAATCATGTTTGTAGAGGACATATATTAAAGAATAATGTACATGTTCTAAAACAATTTATAATAAATATTCACACCTCTCGGAGATATATATCTATCTATCTATGTGTGTGTGTGTGTGTGCACGCACAATCCATTGTCGTTACTTCTATCACTAATCGGATGGAAAAAAATATTTTAGTTTTCACGTCAAACAAGAATTGTAATAAATGAAACTTTCAGAAAATCTGCAAAACCTCAATGCGCCCAAATTACTAAATATCATTTTTAAGTGGTTAATAAATCATTCTAAATTCACTAAAATAGAAAACTTTATCTCAACCTGAAAACTACAATTTGAGCGGATTTTCAAGATATAGACTCAAATTTTTGTTGAAATTTCTTAAGACATGTCAGATTTCAGGAAAAATTTTCAGGCATCCTTTTTTTCTAAAACTAATGAGAAAAATTATAAAAAGTAATATTTTAATGCAAAAATGCATCCAAAACTATTTCGTTTTTTAAATTTACTTATACGATTCTTTTCAATTGATTTTAGAAATATATAAACAAATGGAAAATTTTGTTAACGGTGGTGGTGGTGGCCGAGCGGGGGTTGCTAATTTGAAAATTATAAAAAGCACTAATAAAAACTGGTTAAATAAAATTGAGAGCCTGTTGTAAAGTTTTTAACTTGAGTTTCTAGATAATTTGAAAAGATTAACAAGCAAGAGAAAAGGCAATAAACAATCATTTATGCGAGATTGTGAAAATCGATAAACCGGTTTTTTTTTTTTTAATGTTAAAAAAAAAAAGAAAAAGAAAAAAAAAGCACAATTCGGTTTTTGAGAGTTTTGCCTTATTAATAAAAAAATGTTTGCTAGTAATTTAATGACTTGTTTTATTTAATATTCTGCTGGGCAAATAAACCAATGTTATTTATGATTTTAATTGCTTCTTCGCCGCTATTTCCACTACCATCTAAAAATTCCAAAATCTTGTAAAGTCTTTGGTCTCAAGGGTTTGGGATAAGAGGTTGTTTACCTGTATAAACTCGCAAAAGTAGCAGATTACCTGACTTTGATCAAAGTTATCTGACAAGAGCTTATGTCATCATTTTGCGACTTTGTTTTATTTTCGGTAAATGCTTACGCTAAAGTAACTATAAACAATATACATTCTACTGTAATTCAAACGCCCGTCTTTAAAAACATACAAGAAATGATGAATTCATTAAGCCATATTCTTGAATAATAACAGACTGTTTTCGATTTTAAAGTTTAAAACCTATCACCGCTTTGCTTTTTCAGCTAGTTGTCAATTTCTTAAGTTTTCATTTCATAGAAAAGTAATACAACGCAATAACTTTTCTTACAAGTGTAGAGGCTCATCTCTTGTTCCCTGTTTAGGATGTGGTTTCCGGCTTTCTCTTTTCCAATCTTTTCACTTTTCTTTTATTTATTTATTTTTTAATTAGAGTAGACAGACTAAACTATCGCGTGGTTCACACTCCACCCACGTCTATTGTACAGGTGTCGAGGCTCATACCTTGTTCCCTGTTTAGGATGTGGTTTCCGGTTTTCTCTTTTCCAAATCTTTTCACTCTTACGTAGCCCCCTGCACATCAGTGACGTTACCGCCTTGCTCGGGGTGATATGATTAAAACAAAGTAAGTAAGATATTTTTCTGAAGTAGTTTTCTTCCTTTGACGGTCTGTATCCCGTTATGAGTTTGGTTTGTTTAACGGCATATCAACTTATGGGTCATAGGACAGTTTATTTCTATACTTTCATATTGGTTTGACCAGCAGTTTGGGGGGGGGGTCACATTATTTGTCCCATTGATGAGACCTTAACAGGTGCCACAACCCCTCATCCATAGACAACTGTATGAAGCTCTGAGCAGAAAAAAAATAAAAATAAAAAAACGATTTGCATAAAAAGTTACCCTTTTTTTTTTTACAGAGAATTTAAGATTCAAAGGAGTATTACCTTAAATACTTTTATTCTAAAAGATATATACCAGTATACCAAAATAATATTGCCGTTTTTCCGTCTTTTATAAAATATTGGATTAACCAAAAAGATCGACCATCTTGATAAACCTAGAAATCGTTTTTCGATGTTAATTTATTGAACAACATACGTAGGTATATCAAATATTTAACCTAATAATGAACAAAAAAAAACAAAAAAAAAAAAAATTCAAACTTATTAAAATTCTTTTGTTGTCAGTTCACTTTATTCAAGGATTATTCATTAATTCAACTAAAACTTGGATCAAGCTACAGACTTATTGAGCCACCATCAGACCTATTGCTTTGTTTCTTTAGTTAATAGCGGTTTTGTTGATCGTGTGAAATGTTAGCGTGTTACAGGTAATCACGTACGTCGAGGATTTGCAAAGTAAATCATTAAGGGATAAGGAAAAAGCATGGAAGGTTCACAGTAATTCCTAAAATGAAGATAGATTCAGAGGTGCAAGGAATAATAAGAACCTTTACGTACAGACGGCATAACAAGGAATACAATTGTCCCCAAAAAGTAAGGTGAAACTGAATATGTTGCTTCAGGAATACAAGTTACAAAAAGATGGACTTACTTGTCGGATGATCAGTCTCAGCGAGAAGGATGAGGGCCCAAAAGTCCGGGTTAACCGTCCAGTAGTAACTAAGAGGAAAAGGGAGAATTGTCTGCCAGTTTTAGATGAAGGAAAAACTTGAAGCAACTGAAATGTGGTTCTACAGAAGGATGCTGCGAATCTCATGGATCGAGCATGTGAGCAATGATGATGTTTTGGAAATGATGGAAACAAAAAGAAAATTAATACTGAGCATCAGGAAGAGACAGCTGAAGTTCCTGGGACATGCAATGAGGAAGGAGGGCTTGGAGAACCTGATACTAACATGCCAGATAGAGGTGGGGGGGAAGAGACAGGGGAAAGCAGTGAATAATATATTTGAAGGACCTGATCAGGTGGATGACGGAACGAGGATTGCACGGTGTAACAGGAGATAGGGAAACATGGAAAGCCATGATCGCCTACGTCCTGAAGGGACAGGGCACATAGAAGAAGAACCCGTGTCACGTGAACATCTACAGGAGATAGTAAGAAATGTGTTAGGACATTTCGGAGTTATCTTTCTGGCAACATCATCACACCGCCTTTTCGGATTATTTCTGTCCGCTTGCATTTCTTAATCTTTTGTGTATTAAAACTGATGTTAAAAAAGATTAAAATATTAAAGTCAAAAGGATCAAAAAGTAACAATCGAAATACGTTAGTATTTAAAAGTCAGTCAGTTTGGGCGATGATGTCTCTTTCGAGACATGACTGACTGAGCAGAAGATTATCCCGCAGTAGGTTGCCATTCCTTTCTGCGGTAGACTGGTTGCTGACCAAAACTATAGAACCCAATCTGTCCTATTGTTTAACCCATAAGTAGAGGGGAGAGACGGATTAACACCTTTCCAAAGGGTATTTGTGCGTAAGTGAATGCAAAGGAATTCAACTGGAATTCGAACTCGGCTCCCCGATTTGTCGTTCCGAGTCGATATCCACTGTACCACAACGCACATCACACAACTTAAACACAAACAGTCTTCTTGAATGCCGATCCTTGGTCGTGTAATAACAGAGAAATAGTGAAGCATGTCTTTCAGAAAACTAAGGAAATTATTCGCACGAATGCGGATGTCCTTTAAGGCTCTATTCTAGGTCCTCCACTTTTTCTTATCTACATTAACGACCCCCCACCTCCACCCGATGTAATAAGACCCCAAGTAGGCATATACGCTGACGACACTACGGTTTACTCTCGCATCGATCAAAAAATCTGCCGAGGCTGACAAAAACGTCGCTGCTGAGCTTGAAAATGGCCTCCAATCCGTGATGGACTCGGGTAAGAAATGGCTCGTGAATTTTAATGCTTCTAAAACGAAGCTGCTATCTACTAACCATCAAAGACAATAGTTCCCAATCCCCCCACCATTAGCATGGATCAGGCAAGTCTCCCTGAAAATAAATGATTGCGCTTCCTCGGATTAGCTCTTACAACAGACCTCAAGTGGAATGTCTGCATAGAATCCATAGCTAAACCTGCTGCTTAGAAGGTCGGTTCTGTGCAGGGTCAGGAAGTTTTTACCGTCTGAAACAATCCTGTACATATATAAATCTACCATCCGCTCGTGCATTGAATATTGCTGCCATATCTGGACGGGTTACCCTGCTATCCACCTGGCGTCCTTGACAAAATTCAACGGAGAATCTGCAACGTGATCGATCCCGATACGATTAAAAAAAAAAAAAAAAAATGCCACTAAAAACAATTGTACTGAATCTATGTAATGTATAATCTTCAATAAGACAATGAATGGTGCACATTCCCTTTGCAAGTAGGGACTTGAGGTGATATGTGGGTCTATCGATGGATGCTGAAGCTACTAACAGTCAGAGGCAGCTGATATTTCGAAAAGTATCAGAAAAGAAGGTTTGGAAAATTTAACACTCACAAGACACATTGAGAGCAAATGGAGAATGAGACGGCGACAGAACGACTATGTAAGTTTGTGTAAATGGATAACAGAACAAAGACAATGAGCTAGAGTTATTTAGAGCGACAAAGGATGTTGTAGAGGGCCTTGATCGCTCATGCCATGAAATGACCTATTGCATGAAAGAAGAAAATGCCATAATCTTCGGCAGCGGACTTGAATAAATGAAGAACTCTTTCTCCACATGCGGCAGAATGCAAAACTCAGACGACTGAAGAATTTCAGTCACCGTGAGTTTTTCATCGGCCGACGCACCCCCACGAATTGCTTATGCTGCTGACGGTGGGGTATGTTTTTATTGAATCATCATCACTAGAATGATTGGCAACGTAGGCTTCAGATCCCACTCTAGGGAGAGAAGATGAGGAAAGATTATTTTGACTGAAGCTCGAACCTTCTATTTCTCATTCTGAGCTGCTATCCACTACACCATCAGCATATTCAGTGGACTTAACATTTAATTATTACAAAGCATTTCTATAAAAAGAAATAAAATAAAATGTTGCTTTTGATTTTTTTTATTCAATCTTGAGCTATAAAATTAGCAATATTTTCTCTAAATATAAACAAAAATTTTAATCATTTAACGGATAAAACTGTACCATTGGCCCAAACTTGTAATCACATTTTTCCGTCATTTAATTTTCGGCCTCTGCTGATGAAACTGAAATGGAACTAAAATAAATGAAGACATTTGAAAATTGAAACTAACAAAAATAACAGCGTTTGAATGGCTCATCATTTAGCAAGTTGTTTTTCTTTATTTTTATCAGTTAATGATTAATGTTTTACTAACAAGAAATCATTGGTTGATTTTTGCAATGATTTGATCCAATGAGAAATGTTTAGCGTATTTGATGCGTTTATTAACAACCGGAAGTTATTTTCCAAATTAGAAAAAAAAAGACAAAATCTTTGAAAGACAGATCTAAGTAACGAACGTGTTATCAACTAATGAGTTTCATTTTCGTTTATTTCCGCTTTTATTACTAAACGCTAACGTCTCAGAATAAAAATAATCACTTAAGAAAGTGTTTTTTTTAACGGAAAAATTAACTAACATTTTGTAACTTTCTTGAATGTTGATTAAATAAAATTGTTTTCTGCTCTATTTTTGTACTTTTGTCTTCCAGCTTCTTACAGATATATAAGCACCTTTGTTAGAATTAAGGAAACACGCGCACACACACTAATATATATATATATATATTGTGAGAGACAAAGCTAAATTCAAAATCTGAGGGATGTCATTTGGAGACCATTCTCAGTGATGTCCTTCCAAAATGTCTGGTTGGCTCTGCACATGTCATCATTACCATATTCAAATCTTAGAACCGAACAGCCAGATTGAAATAGGTTTCCGACAAAAACGATTAGAGAGTCGAGAGGATATATATATATATATATATATATATATATATATATATATATATGAGAGAGAATAAGTAATAAACAAGTAGGAAAAAAACGTCTTCAATAAGCTTCTTCGGAGATTTGTTAAAAACAAATGATTTAATTTTTTTTTCTTTAAATCATTCGTCTTAACATATCTGAAGAAGTAAAACATGTTAGATTAAATACACTTTATCCTACCTGTTCTTTACTTATTCCATTCATATAAGTGTGTGTGTGTGGGGGGGGTATTTTAAGTAGTTTTCTGCGATAATTCGCGATACCTAAGTTTCAAAATGAATTTTTTTTAAATTGGTAAAGCTTTTTTGAAGTTTTCATTTTACATTTAATTTAAATCTGAAGGATTAAATTTACTATTTTATCTGTTGCAAAAATAGCTAATTAGCGTGCTTTTTAGCCGTCTTTCATTGCTAAGTAATTTCCTGTATTAAAAAGAATCTTCCAGAAAGAAAATATACTTTTCTTAGACTTTATTTGAAGAACATTAACTGATTTACAGTATATTTAATCTGATTTGAAACAATTATAAATTACTTTAAGTTAAAAAACATAGAATATTAAAACAGTAGTAGGAATTTAAGTATTTTTACACACCCGACAAGCACTTGTCAAGCACTGATACGGAGACGTTATCTATTAAAACAATTTAAGAAAATGACGGGTAAACGCTTTATTTATATATAATTTAAGTACTCAGTAATCATAAAAATGTTGGAAATATTCTTCGTAATCTAGTTTTAGGAATGTTCACTTTAAACTTGGTATAGTCAACGATCCAAATTTTCTGATAATAAAAAAAAATTACTTTGGTTTTTCTTAATAATAAAGATTTTGACGATATAACTGTTTTTCTTAACCCTCTAGGGCCATTCGTATCATATTTGATACAGTATGAAAACAAGCCTTGAAAGAAATATTTTCCTGAAAAATTTTTTAAGAGAAATATTTTATAAATTTCAAATGAAAGCAGTACTGACTGCTCAGTAAATAAATACCAAATGTTTCCTTATAGGGAAATACTGTATCAAATATGATACGAATGGCCCTAGAGGGTTAAGTTTATGAACTTTTTGCAGCAGGTTTCACACTTTTGTGATCGCAGAAGCGTTAAACCCAGGGTCACAAACTCAACAATCCAACTGTATATATATATATATATATATTGCAGTGATGCTCAGGGCCACAAAATGCTAGAAAGGGTAGAACATGTTAAAAGGCAGGGGATAAGCGCGATATAAACTTTTTAAGATTCCTAAGCAAAACAATCATGAACGTGCCCACAATAAAACTTAAGAATTCTGAGGATACCGAACCGAACCGAACGTGTAACGATAAAGTTTTGGGGGAAGACGGAATCGGAAAAAGACAGCTGGAGTTACTGGGACGCAAAGGCTTGGAGAATATGATACTCACAGGACGGACGGAGAGAAAGAGAAACGGGGGAAAACAGCGTTTTATATACTTGATTAGCTTAAGCGGAACTTCTGAGAAATAAGACAAAAGAAATTAAGAGCTACAAGGGACAGGAAAATGGGGAACAGCATCCTCACCTAAGTCCTGAAGGGACACGGCACATAAAAAGTCAAAATAATAGTTACTCTCAGGTCACTATTTGTTTTAAATTTTAACTTCACTCATCGGCAATGTAGGCAACTCGACGTATTGAATAGAAGGCTTGTCTCGCTATTACAAATTAGTGAGTTCGATCCTCACTAGGTATCCTATACTTTCAGCATGTGTCACATTTAAGCGGCGCTTAGAAATCAGCTTATCGGCAACGTTGGTCTTAAAAAACGATGATTATAATTGGAATAATATCAGTTTTATATATAAGAGGTTTGACCTCACAACAACTGTCACTCAAGTCACAAACCAACGCTTTTACCCGACAGAACATAGGTTCCCAACCTTTTTGCTGCGATTACCCCAAAATCGCAATTTCACTATCCTTTACCCCAATAAACAAATACCCGTAATATAGGAAAAGGAGTAATTATATTTTCATACATCAAAAGCAGACAACGTTAATGGAAATTATTCAATACAATAATACTAATCTATAATAATCAGATGTATAGTAGCTGTAATATAGGCGTGATTCTTAATGTGAGTGTTGAGCTTGTATAACCTGTGCCAGTTTATTTATTCTTGACTTTGTGACTGAAAGGGCTATTCGGGCGTCGTCTGCCACGTTGAGTCTGCTACGCTTCTTGGTATTCATTCCAAGGACAGTAGAAAAAGCTTGTTCACATAGATATGTGGTTGAAAATCCTATGAGAATTTGTACTGCTCTAGAGGCTAGTGTTTGTATGTCCTGCAGACGAGAGATTCAAAATTGTCTAGACCAGACTTGATCTCAAACAAAAGCTTCCATGCATTGTTCATCCTGAATGTGAGGGAAATTCCTATTTTGCTGGATAGTCCTCATCAGGAATGCTATCTTCACTCACAAGATAGAGATTTTTTTTTTTTTTTTTACCCATTCATTGTTGGAATTATTCAAGTTTGGAAAGTACTTACGTAAGTTTTCCAAGAGGCCATTTAGGAGCTCACTGATGTCTGTCTTCATGTGATTGAGGATGTCTTCAGAATTAACTTTATCAAGGAAGGCACCCAATGCAGAAAATTGTGCAAAAATTCCCTTTCCAATACATCTGGTTCACAGTTTCAATTTTCCACAAAATGAAGCTGTATTGTCCTGAAGTTCCTAAACCAAAACATCCATTACCCCCATCGCCCGGTTCACACTCCACCCACGTCTTTTGAACAGATAAAGAGGCTCATCCCTTGTTCCCTGTTTAGGATGTGGTTTCCGGCTTTCTTTTCCAATTTTTTTTACTCTTAACTAGCCCCCTGCGCATCAGTGGCGTTACTGCCTTGCTTGGGGTGATACGATTAAAAAAAAAAAAAAAATAAATAAATATATGGGCGCATTACCACACTGGAGTAATTTACCTCGGGGTTGGGAACCATGACGCTAGACCATTGTCCAATAGCACAAGGTGCTATATTAAACTTGTTTATTTAGCCAGATTTTCGGGAAGCTGGTATGGCTGATAACTTTTCAGCAGCTTTCACGAATGTTATGAATGTGCAATTATTGTGTAAAGATAAATTTGGGTCAAATCTTGACTAGCTAAATAAATGATTTTAATGAAGAAATAAATAATTTGAATTCCAATGACGAAAATATATATTTTAGAGACATTCACCTTTTATTTTGCTATTATTTATTCTTTTTGTGTCTTAACTAAATATACCCGTTCTCCAGGGATGATTATTTTATGGGAAATTAGGTGCTTCTCCCCACATGCGAAGAGTTGCATTGATAAGAGCGAGGAAATTATGCTCTCCTCAGAGGATCATGGGATTGCATTTCATCTGAAATAGTGTATGCAATGGAACAATACATATAAAAGATAAGGATGTTAGTTCAAACAAACTTAGAAATATCCACGAGGCCCTCCAGAAATTTAATTCTTGAAGAGTCATTTATTCTTTGAAACAAAACAATGACTAAACAAATACAAAATTAGCAATTTCATTGCCTCGGATAAAAAAACATTTTAAAATTCCTGGTTTAACTATTTTCAAATTAAGTTTTAAGTAAATATATGCATAGAAAACACTATTAAACATTCTGAAGATTGTATGTTTTTTGTTTTTAATATTTTTCACTTTTGATAAATTAAGACATTCCTTTAACAGTAAATAAATAAAAAGTTGTAAAACTGACAATTTTTTTTTCCTTCAAGCATCACTATATACACAATAAACAAACAAATTGTAAATAGAGAGAGATTTGTTGATATAACACATGAGGGAACGAGAAGGAAAGGAAAAAAAGGTAGTGGTTAACGAGCCACGCAATGGTAAGTGTTCCAGGCTAATTTGCTAAGAATCAATATCATGGTAAACAACACTGGCTCCACTCCAATCACAACCAGTGAACTCGTCATGCAAATTCCGTACCTAATATTAACGTTGCCCGCCTTGCTTCCATATTAAATCCCACGTTTTCTTTCCTTCAATCTATGTTCTCTCAGCTTATTTTTATTTTTGTATATATTGAGTCTTTTGTCTGCTCCACTTGCCTGGTCACAAATAAGGATCTTTCAATGAAGAGACAGAACAATAATGTTTTGCGTTTGAAATAATTGTAATAAAGAAAAAAAAAAAAAAAAAGAAAATAAAGTAATAATAACAAAAATAAAATGGCGTCGGACAGAACAGATGGGATATCATAAAACGCAATAATCTCTATTGTTATTTGTTAAATCAACATTTAAGAATTTTTGTCGAAGGAAATTGTTTTCTGGGCGAATTTCTTTTTCTTTTGTTTCTTATTCTTATTAAGGACTTTTTTTCTTCTTTAATATTTCGTTAGTGAAGTGATCCCATATTATGAATAAGCAACTGATAAAGCCTTTTAAAATTTTATGTTTGCAAACGTCTGCGGTGTGAACAGCACTTTTCGGAAGACTTCTTTTTCCTCCTTTATACGTTTTCATTATTATTACTCTCCCATCTTGAATTTTCTTCTGAACTCTTTCTCTCCTTTTAATTCATTTTTTACCTTCTTTCAAATATTTTCTTTCTTATAAGCACCCATTTTTTTTCTTTATCATTCTCGTGTCTACCTTCCTTTCTCCGTCCACTATTTCCTAATTTTCTTCACTCCACACGCTTTATCCATTCAAATCCTTTTGCATCCTGTCAACCTTTTCCTTCTAATCGCGTTCTAAATATTCAGTTGAAGTCATTAAACTTGTCTCTTATGCAAATTATTACTATCCGACAATCAACATTACATACAATGTGGGTGACGATGATGGAAGGGGACATATCACGTCCCAGTGAGAGTTCGTAAAGGGGACATATGCACACAAAAGCAACCTTCAAGAATTTGATAAAAAGTGTCAGGTTTGAAGTTTTATCGTTTTGAAATCGGAGCACCATAAGGACAGTATTGTTCTCTCTGCATATATATATATATATATATATATATATACACACACACACAAAAAAAATAGAAGTATCTTATCCATTGGAAAATTTTATGCCATTCCATTTATTAACCCTGAGCTTGCCCACCAGATAGCGTCTTACTGTAGATCAAGAGACAGTAAAATCTTTAGATTCTAGAACTTGCCTTGTTATTCTTTATTATTTTACCATTGCTCTTCGATTTGAGTTCCATTTGAAGAATTTGTCTGTAAATATACCAAAAATTATTTCTTTGCTCACTCACCCGCCATTTTGATATATGGCTATTTTTTTTCGTCATTGCTATTTCAAAAGATCTTAATTTTATATTCATACACGTAATGTCGAAAGCTATTCACAGCGGGTTTATTTACTACTTCCAGCACTTTCCTCAGTATTCCAAACTGACTTGCAGTAATCTAGTTATTTGGATTGTTTCAATTCTGTCCTTAATTCTTTTAAATTTCAAAGGCTTTCGGAGGGTTATTACAGAAGCGCCAGTCTTCCCTTTTCAGATTTTTTTCTCAGACTAATACTATAACATTGCCGAATTATAATTCATGTCTTATATTTGGGTAACTTTATTCATGGGTTTCCTTGTTTCTAATCTTTAATGAATAATAAAGTTTCAAAGTAAATCTTTTCGTCTAGTTGCTATAAAGGGCGTCTCCTGTGTGCTTTATGGTCAGCAAGCATCGCTCGGTTAACGCTCCTTCCCACCTTTTTTTTTTTTTTTTTAAAATAACGGTAGCGGTTTTCTGTTTCCGGTTCTTTAAAGTTTTCGCATTATCTTTTACTCTTAGTAAAGCCTTGCGTCTTAGTGGGATTATCGCCTTACTTGAGATGCAATGAATAAAAGGAAAGAAACTAATCTGGCGAGCTGTTATTGTTGGGTAACGTGTTGGATTCTCATTGGGTATCTTAGAGTTGCGAGTTGATGATTCTTATAAAGTTAAATAAAATTTTAACTGTTTCAAATTGCAGCGTCCTCTTGATCCTCCTGGAAATTAGCATTATCAACATTTAGTGCAGACACACGAAAATCACTTGGGGGTTAAGTACATATTTGATTGCTTAACCTTGAAAAATTTGAATAGATAAGGTTTAAGCGATTTCATATTATATAAGGCAATCTGTGATCGTACGTGACTGTTCCCTATGCACGCCTACATTTAAGCTACGCCATTCGAACTTTCTAGGGACACATCTACAGGGAAGCCAGGTCAGCACATACTTTTTGAGTTTAAGTTCAGTCATTTTCCCTTTCGTACTTTTTGGCCAATGAAGCAGATTATTTACATTTGCTCCGTAAAACATCTAAGATGGTTGCTGAATTACGTCACAAAAATCAAATCACACGTGTCAAACGCGACTAAAACATTGTTATATATATATATATATATATATATATAGATAAAGTGAGCCTTTATATTTAATTTTTATTCCGATGTTTTTAAAAGTAATTTGGTCAACAAAAAATGTGAATATTTTTTCCCGTAATTAAACAGAAGAAATATTAAATAGGGAACAATCACACGCAAACTCAGATTGCCTTTTATATAAATAGATTATATTTTAAGTGTCTGCAGCGAATTTAAACATTTGTTTCATCCGCTGAAGAAATTAAAATGTTCCGAGTTGCACGGGCAACGCCGGGCTATGATGCTAATAAACAATAAATGGAGAGACAGTGGAGAAAAAGCAAAGCAAAAAACAACACAAAGGCGTCAGTCGATAAATAGTGACAAACAAAAATGGTATCATTGTGATAAAGTGTTAAACAGGCATCGAGTTGAAGCGCCAGACAATGAACACGTGATTTAGAATAAAATAATAATATACATAAAAGTTAATTTGTTTTATAGAATTTAAAAAAAAAATTTCAAAGTTTCAGGCATGCCCATCATTATCGGTGTACTTTGCAAAACTCTTTAGAATTATCCTAAGAAGTGGGAAGATATGAAAAGACGATTGGGGGAGGGGGGAATCGAGACACAGCATTATCAAGAGATTGGTGTTTGCATTATATTCTCAACTAGATTAATCCCATTAAGAGGTGGGGTATATAGATACACAGAAACAGTGCTCCATGCCCTCCCCCCCAAAAAAAAGCCAAGACTTCATTTTTGACAAAAAATGGTATTAGTGACGAGGAGTTTTACACGTAAGAAACGCAGCATCCTAAGAGATTCGACGACGGCCTTTGAGACAAAAAAAAAAAAATTCCGCCTTTGTGAACTCAAAATATCACAACACGGACCCCCCCCTCCACGCACACACCATATACTAATCAAAACCATTTAAAGGAAACATCGCCCAGTTCACACTCCACCCACATCTATTGAACAGGTGTAGAGGCTCATTCCTTGTTTAAGATGTGGTTTCCGGCTTTCTCATTTCCAATCTTTTCACTCTTACGTAGCCCCCTACACATCAGTGGCGTTACCGCCTTGCTCGGGGTGATATGATTAATAATATATATATATATATATATATATATATATATATTATATACTAAAATATTTTACTCGGAGTGTTCCAAGGTAAGCAGCATTATAGATATCAACGTGTTTTGGGGGGATGGGAAAAAAATCAGGAAATAACCTCTTAGTTATAAACGAAGTATAAGGTAACATTCCTTTAGCATTGATAGGGCAGTAAATCTACGAGTAACATCTGAATTCACAACCATCTTGAAGAAGGATGAGCGTTGTCGTGTGATCTTTCCAGAGATCGACCCCCCACCATCGCCGCTCTCCATTTATACTAATGAATTACTGGAAGCATGATATTAATCTGGTTTTTCAAACAAAATATCTGAAAGACTGAAATACGATCAAGTAAATATAATTCATTTTAAACGGCTTAGTGCGGAATAATAGTTAACAATATAGTCTTATTGACTAAGTAATGAGTACGATTATCACTGGGTGCCCTGTATTTGTAGATTTGGGCCATAAAGAAGCTTAATAAATAGCAATATAATTTAATCCTATTCATTAACAAGACCTTGATATTTTCCGTGTGAGGAGACAAAGATTTGACTTCTGCTGTTCTAGATTCTTTTTCCGGCTTCCTACGAGTGATAAGCTACGGGGGGGAGGGGAAAGAAAAAAATGTCTGCTAATAACAGGCCTCCACATACACAAATTTAATAGATAAAGGAATTAGTAGGATTCATACATTTCTACGGATTCTCTTTTGAATGTTGCAGGGGTCGACTCCCGTTATTAAATTTAAAATAAAACTAAGAAATTTAAAAAAGTTATCAAAGCAAATAAATTTTCTTTTATATAAAACCGGAATGATTTATTAAAAGAAAAAGAAGTTTATATATATATATATATATATATAAAGTTACACGCCATTTTTTGTGACCGAATTGTCAATAAATCTTGTACACGATTGCGCGTGTTTATACAATTTTACTTACAACATTCAGTGAAACAGATCGACAGTAACCAATTTCGTTGAATAAACATTTTCTTGCTATTGATTTCAAAGCTAGAAAAATGTTTTTTTGCATATTTTTTTTTAGTTCGACATTTTTGGAGTAGGCCTATATTACAATAAGCTCACACTGTAAGTGAAAAGATTGATATCTGTCTTCAGAGATTTAATGAAACTGTGGAACTCCCTTCCGTATACTTGCTTTCCTGACAGCTACAATCTCCAAGAATTTAAACGCAATGTCAATTCCCATCTCTTATCCACTTGACTCTAGTCCTTTGTAAATCGCCCCGTGTATCTTGTTCTTTTCCTTCGCAAATGTCTTCACATCTTTCTCTTGTAATTTCTATGACACCCCCTGTAATTGGTTCGTCTTTCTCTTCATTCTCCTCCGCTTAAACTTTTACATTCTTATGTAGCCCTCTGCGCATCAGTGGCGGTACCGCCTTGCTTGGGGTGAAACGATTAATATATATATATATATAAAGGCAATCTGTAGGTCGTGTGTGACTGTTCCCTATGCCCAACTACATTTTTTTAAGCTACGCCATTCAAGCTTTCTAGGGACACATATCTACAGGGAAGCCAGGTCGACACGTATTTTTTGAGTTTAAGTTCAGCAATTTTCCCTTTCGCACTTTTTGGCAAATGGGGACAATTGTTTACATTTGCTCCGTAAAACATCTAAGATCTAAGTTGGTTGCTGAATTACGTCACAGAAATCAAATCACGTGTCAAACGCGACTAAAATATTTTTTTTTTATTATAAAAAAAAAAAAAAAAAAAATTATATTTAATTTTTTCCTCTAAAATTAAATGTCTACATTTTTAAATATTCTTCGAAAATCTCTGAACTGAGAGCGTAGTAGTTTTTATATTTCTAATTTCAGTAAAACAAAATTTTTATGTTAAATTCATTTAGTCAACAAAAAATGCAGACGACAATTCTACTCCTTCAGTTTTTTCTCTCGTACTTCCCGCCTGTGGAACTCCCTTCCACATACTTGCTTTCGTGACATCTACAACCTCCAGAAAAAAAAGAGAGCTACATTGAAGAGTGTGAAAAGTAATGCTCGCCAACATCCTGAAAGAACATGGCATATAGGCGAAGATGCAAATTATGTGTGCGCGTTTTTCTGAACGGTCTTTTTCTAATTTGTATTTACATGTCAAAAAAAAAAAAAAAAAAAAAAACTCATTCCGTCGAAAAATTATTGTTTTCTATGATATCTATAAAAGTGACAAGGGTGGACGTTGTGCAAGTATTTCTTTGTTTAATAGATTCGACTTAGCGTCTGCATTTTGCGGTCTAGCTCGACAGAAGTTGTGCTCAAATGTAGTTAAAAACTTTAGAACGCTAACGACACCTTGAAATTTTTCAGAAAGACAAAATTAGGGTAGAAAAATATGTATCATCACCCCACAGGGATCGGTTTATATATTGATTATAATATAGATTGCCCCTCCCCCTCCAATAACATTCTACATTGTTATCTATAAATCTGACGAAGGTGGACGTTGTGTAAGTATTTGCTATGTAAATTCATCATATGTTTTTTATTCTTATTCCTTAAACTACCCGAGTGAAACCGGGCTAAATTGCTTGTTTGGAATAAAAGTAAAGATAAAAGAACCATGTAAGAAACAAAAAGCCCGTGATGCAAGCCTGGCTGAGACAAATCAATATTGTGGAAACAAAATTCGATGTCATAATTGCAATCAAATATTAATTACATGACATCCAAGCATTCGATAAATTGATTTTTTACGGTTTATTAACTTAGCTTTTTGGATTGTAATTTCTTTTCAATCAATATTGCATTAACAATTTTTCGAGAACAACAATATTTCTCCACATACAAGTCCTATTATTTAACCCACAGCTGATTGTGGGGGGGAATATAGTTTCATATTTATCTCAAGGTTATTTGAGTGAATGTAAGGACTCAAACTGGAATTCGAACTCTGCCACCTGATTTCTCATTTAGAGCCGCTGTCCTTCACACTAACCCCATATCGAATTGCATAAGCGATGAAACGAGAGGGAGAGAGAGCGAGAGAGAAAAAAAAAAGTTTCATCATCATTGGCGTGCTACGAACGATCCCAAAGACAAGAGCAAAAAATAAAATAAATAATGCCCTTGGTCGGGGAGAACTATTACTAAAGTTAACTACAAAACCAGAATCTTGAGGTGATTTATAGCCACTGAATTTTAATGATCTATCGGTAAAGTGAGGAAGAAAAAAAAAAAAAAAAAACAATAAATATAAGGTTTGTGCCAACACTTAGTATCCACCCAAAAACCCGAGCGAGAAAATTGGATAATTTAAGGGATCCGGGATAGTGCTAGAATTTTAATAAATTTGCTGCTCCTTGTTTCCTAGCGACCACCACTAATCATGCGATGCTAAAGCGCTTATGTACTACGAATAAATAACAGTCATGCTCGTCATTATGGAAGCACTGGGAATAGTTTTGAAGATCCGAAGAAAAAGGCTGGTAACCAGTGAAATTTTCGGGACTACCAAAACGGAAGCATTGCTATAAAAAGAGTGCTTAAGTTGAGAGGAAATTTGCTGTCACTTTGTCCCATATTGAATTCTAGTAAGAGCTTGTATAAAAAAAAAAAAAATTGCTCGAAATGATACCCAACATTACTGAATTGCATTGAACAGCCCTGAAAACTTTCGCAAAGATGATGGACGAAATGGATATCCAAGGATGAACTGTAGCCATTCAAACAGCATTACTTGAATCAGTTCAAACAGAGAGGGGTCAATATTAAAAAAAAGACTTACAGTTACTTAATGACAAGAGAAAGCTACCAGAAACTATGAGCATGAAATCCCAAAGTGTACAAAGTAACAGTTACGAAGCGAGATTAAATTTAAAGAGACGTATTTTATGCAAATACAAAAAAAAAAAAAAAGGAGGAGAAATGTGTGTGCGTGTGTGAGTGTCCCCAACCTGTCATACAGAAACTGGCGAATTATACATTTATATAGTAGACACTTCTAGTAATATAGAAACGACACAAGACGTTTATACTAGAAATATGTGTAATAAACTCTTAAATTTGCGAATGTGTCAGATAAGTAAACATTTTAAAGAAAAAAATATTTAAATATGTGTATGTAGTGGTGGATATAATTACAACTGTAATCGATTTCATTTATTGGAATTGATAGTTTAGTCTATCGCCCGGTTCACACTCCACCCACGTCTATTGAACAGGTGTAGAGGCTCACATCCCTTGTTCTGTTTAGGGTGTGGTTTCCGGCTTTCTTTTTTCCAATCTTTTCACTTTTATGTAGCCCCCTGCACATCAGTGGCATTACTGCCTTGCTCGGGGTGATACGATTAAAAAAAGAATCTGGCTGACTATGCAAAGAATCAAATGTTTTCTTCAATTCAAGAAAAAAAAAAAATATTGAACATGGACAAGAACACAGAGCAACGGAAAAATTATCGACAAGACCAAAAATGGATTCGTAAAAAATTACGCCGTTTTATCAGCTTCATGTAACTTCAAGGTAACCGTGTAAATTAGTCGATTAATAAAATAGTAAAAATCTAATGTAAATATATATTTGCTAATAACATTTATGAAATTAGACTTTGTTTTTAAGACTTGAATGAAGAAAAGCAATCGCGAAGAAAAAGATTTGTGAAATTTAATCAAAAAACAAAACAAAAGACTTTGCTGTCACTTGATTCCAAGCAAAGGTCATCACATTATAAAATAAAAGAAACCTAGTTATAAAGGTGAGTATACAAGGTTCGATCTACGTATGCGTTTAATTTTTCATCTGCAATTTTCACTATGCAAGGAATGAACTGTAACAGTCACTACACGTCAAAGCATACTAGAAAGAAACCGAATATCGTATGTATGTGTCTAAGATGACTTCATATATAGTACTCCCTGTATTATTTTACATAAATTTTAAACCTCAAAAAAACCCTGTGAAAAGTGCGAACCCTTATTTTTTGCGCAAAAATCTAAAATCTCATGAGTATATAAGTTATTCTGAAACAAGATTTTTGTTTGGAATTTTTCATCATAAGGCTGTGAACTCAATGTCGGACCCTATGTAGGGTGCAACAATGTTTTATGCTTGTGCGGGAAAAAATAGTGTATTAAAATGAATGCACCTTATCTGTCAGTTAATGTTTGAAAGCCATGCAATAGATTTACTCGCACAAAAGAAAAAGAAATCTTCCCTTTTTTTAAAATTAAATTTTTAAAAATCCGAAGCCGATGTGATTTACAGTTTCTTAGACATATTGAAAAGTTGGAGTTATTTGAACTACGCAAGTTTTTCAACTTACAAAGGACAAAAAAAAAAAAAAAAAAAAAAAAAAAAAAAAAAGAAAATAATTAAAACTTGCTAACATTTGAAAATAAAACTTCTAAACTAAATTATTTCATAAGACCACCTAAGTATATTTAATGTTACAATAGAGTTAGGCGAGGCACATGTACTCAGTCTACAGTGTTTGGGTAAACCAAATACCTCAAGTTGTTTGTTTTTTTTTTTTAATTAGGGCCTAGGAGGTATTTTTTTTAGCCATTTTGTGAAAAAACAACATCGGGTCTTGTATGCCACCAAATACGGTAGTTTTCTTAGTCATGTCATCATTTCAGAAAATTGATAGAGGTTTTAGGGAAGGTCTATTTTTTGTGATCTCACCTGAAGAAAAAAAAGTCTATGAAGCTGATGCAAGTTTGACAAAAAGAAAAAAAAAAGCGTTTTGTCAATATGACAAAGCAACTTACTGGCAAAATAAAAAATTAAAAAAAAACAGTAAATAAAAAAATATAGCATTAACAAATGACGTACATCTTCATCTGTTGTCGTGGTTACCCGGTTTGGGCCGAATGACGAAGGCAGCGCCGGCTTCTCCAGTCTACCCATCAACAGCATCGTGGCTGGCTGACAATACAACTGTCAAGGAGGAAGTGATTCAACTCTACTAATTCCTATCGGACCCAGGCAACCAACTAAAAACACCTCCATATAATATTAATGTATTCTAAAAGCTACTAAACATAATAGATCGTATATGAAAAACAGTCAGGGGTTGAGTTGATTGAAAGAGGTTGCAGGTCCCGGGCCGCAATAGTGGGTGTGGCATAAATCGAACAGAAGGACGGCGTGTCTTTCTACAAACAGATATCCCCCCACCACCCGTTATCCTGGAGTTTTCTAAGGAGGAGCTACTGTCAAAATCGAGG
Organism: Ascarosepion bandense; assembly: GCA_037127315.1. Lineage (NCBI taxonomy): Eukaryota > Metazoa > Mollusca > Cephalopoda > Sepiida > Sepiidae > Ascarosepion > Ascarosepion bandense. The sequence goes on along the minus strand of JBBBDQ010001922.1, from coordinate 386,860 downwards.
ATTTCGGGAAAAATCAGTGCAACTTTAAGATTAATGTCCGGATGAAATTACTGATGCACTTTGGGAAGGAGGTGGACAATAAAGGCAAGACTCTTTATTCCGCTGCCCTCGTTGGTCGCACTTTTGGGCGGCGGCGGCTCCCGAAGATTTCCTTCTACATAGTCTCTCCTGTAGAAACTATCGGTACTATTTCGGACCGACCTAGGATAGCGGGAACCACAGTATCTGCTTATTTCGTTTATTAGTTAAATTGACTACAATTAAAAAAAGACTAACTCTAAAACAAATCGCCCACATCTAAAGTAAAATGTTTTTTTTTTCCTATCCTTTTATTGATATCAAACATTAAAAAAGTAGACAGATTTATTCTATTTTATTTTTTATTTATTTTACTGCTGGTCACCCCCCCCCCAAAAAAAAATTGCCGGGATATAAAATACAAAAAGGGTTTATTTATAGAAATTAACAATGTTTTTTTTTAGGTATATCTTATTAGGATTGAAAACACTAACAAGAGAACACTGAACAATTTGGTCACCAGATTTTTTTTTTATTATTATTATTACAGTGTAACCCTGATATAAGAGACTTGTCGGGACCGGATAAAGGTTCTCTTATATCCGGGTTTGGTCTATTTTATATACATTACCACAGGCTCTAATTTGGGACCAGAGAAAACCTCTTATATCCGGGTTTATTAATATTCACCTAACACAAGGCCCAAAAGACACTCAAAGTAGAGGGTAATTGCGTGGAGTTGTACCAGCGTGAGAAAGGGCAAGAACTAAAGTTCTTGGGTAACATTTCAGGGTTCAGGCGCAGACGTTAGAAGTAATAGCGTGGATGGAAACTTTAGAAATGGTAAAAAGTCAATCCTATACAGAAATCGAAGAATAAACATACTCTTGTTAAAAAGATTGGTGAGGAGAGCGAACGTTCACATCTTGGCAGGATAATAAAAGACAAGGATGAAATGTTCTTGGCTTTCAGTCAGTCAGTTAAGTGCCATACGTGATACACGCTTGGGCGATCATGTCTCGAAAGATTATCCCGCAGTAGGTTGCCATTGCTTTCTGCGGTAGACTGGTTGCCGACCAAAGCTATACAACCCAATCTGTCCTGTTATTTAACGCATAACTGGAAGGAAGAGACAGAATAATACCTTACCCAAGGGTATTTGCGCGTAAGTGAATACAATGGATTCAACTGAAATTCGAACTCGGCTCCCCGGTTTCTCGTTCCGAGCCGATATCCACTGTACCACGACGCACATCTTGGCTTTACCATTCCCTAAAACGAGATCAGGCAACATCTTTTGCCAGAGTTTCTTGGTCAGATTCTCAGACTTTTTAGCAACCCCAAACATGGTAGATCTGCTTTAGTAAAGCACAAGGTCGAACGGGAGAAAAATAAGAGGATAAAAGATTTTGTGTTAAGTTTCCAAGTCGGAAGAACCGACTAAATAAAATAAAAAAATAAAAATAAAAAAGATAAAAATCCGCTAAAATTATTTTTACTTTCATCGTTATAAAATTGCGTTGATCTTTACTAAATTATTTTTTATCTGATTAGACATCTGTAAAGATTGAAGTCATGGGCCTTGTGAATTCTTCGGCAGAAATGCTGATTAACGCCTTGAATATTTACCAAATTTATCTTAAGTGAAGTCTTTCGGACACATTAAGTACGAAATCAAGAAATTGTTTCTGTGTATTTTATGTAAGATATACTAAATTATGAAAGGATCTGGCTATTTACTAGTCTACCAAATGTAAAATTCTTGGTCAGTCAAAGTGGAAACTGAATCTAAAACATTTTCTTGGCAATATTACTCCACAAACAAAGCGCTCACTCAGAGTAAGGTGGGCGAAACCAAACCTAATTAAAACTTAAATATTTTACTTGTTAAGTTTTTTTTTTTCATTTTTGTATCTTTAATTAAATACACTAGTTTTAGACAAGATATTCGAAGTGCAATTTCGCTGTAGGCACCATGCGTTAATCATTCAATTATATCGATTTTTCACTCTTAAGATTACTTATCTTTAAGGAAAACAAATGTTTTAAACTTACTATTGCTTCAATAAGAAAATTTTAATGTAATATTTTTTTTAGCTTAACTTCTATGAATTTGTAAATAAACGATGCAGGTGACATGAAATTATTTACAAACGAAGTAATTCCGTTAACTGCTCAGATTAGAAAGTACTTTGATGTTTATAATTTCCAGAAAAACGTCAATGTTTCTTCTTTAATATAAGGAAGTTTGTAAAAAGAAAAGACGCGCGTGCGCACACAAAGAAAAAGCAAAAACAACCTAACACCAATAAATAGCGCATAAAATATTTAACTTAGCATAAGATAACAAAAACAAGAAAATCGGCGGTCTATTGCGGGAATCTCCTGACGAATGGAACGAACGATAAGAAAATTCTACAAAATACTGGAGTCGAGGTTCTGAATACAATCAAGTGACAGATTTCATATAGTTATTTATTGAACGTAGTTGTCATAATACAAGAACGAAAGTTTGGGAGCACCTAGTGAGGATTGAACTTACTACTCTGTCGTAATTGATCTAGCAAGACAAGCTTGGTAACCATTAAACCACATTGAGATTATATATATATATATATTTGCATAGATTTTCTGTCTTTATTGTTCTACTTTCGTATTGAGCGCTTTAGTGTTAAGGTTTTTGTCTTGGGTTTTTCTTTCCTACGAGTATTTGACTTTTTGTTCATGTACTTAGTTTGTGTTTTTTTTTTTTTTTACTTCCCCTCCGATTTCGTCTTCGGTCGGTTATTCAAGACGATCTAAATTATAGTATAACTATTACTAGTATTAGCAGAATTATTTCTGTTACTATTAATATTGTTAGAATTACTGTAGTTTTTATATATATATATATATATATATATATCTCTCTGAGATCTTTATACTATAGTTAGTCTCCCACCACAGAAACGAAATCCCTATATGCGGTGGGGCGATCGAAATGAACCTAATACAACAATTCTTGGTAGTTATAAAAATGGTGGCGATTATCGAAATGGTAGATTTTATATTGATTAATTTTTCTTAGTTCCAATTTTTAAAAACAGCGTTAGCCTCCTCTTCGGGTAAAGGTAGTCGATTGGAAACCTAGTTAAACAAATAAATATATATATATATATATATATATATATAACTATGCGTTCTGAGGAAAGTTTGGCAGGTCTTGATTCTTCAAGATGAAATTGGTGTTACAATTTGATTCAAAATTGGCATAACAAATTGAACTCTTACTTGTCGAGAAACTTTTTTCTAATTCGACTTTCGTACTTTAAAATGATAAACGTTAGTAACTTGATTCCACGAGACAAAAAAAAATCCCAAATTCTGCTAAATATAATTAGAATACTTGTACTTTATGGAATATGAAAACCCATTTAACAGAAGAAAAAATTACTAAGGAAAAGTGGATGTTATATCAGCGTCTTGGGTGTCAAGAAATAGGGTGATAAATCTTAAACTTGAAAATTATTTTTTGTTTTTGTTTTACTGGGCGGCTGGTATTTGTTTTATTTTCGACCAACTGCAGAGGCAAACAGAAAAATATCTGTACGATGATAAAACAAATTAATGTCTTGCTTCGTCGAAAGGCTGGGACATTTAATCGATTAAAAGAAAAAAAATTTAAAAAGTCAACAAACAACAAATACAGAATAAATATCGATTAATACAATTCCGAGATTCACAAAATAGCTGTTTAATTTGGCTGAGCCAATGTTTCTCAAAGAGCAAAACTTCTAAGAATTTGATTTAGGAATATTTCACTTGGTTCGTAAAACCAAAAAAAAAAAAAAAGTTCCGAGACATTTATTTTGAGACAATTTTGATAGTACTTATATGACCAATTGCATCTTTCAGGTTTTAGCAAAGTTTCGAACGATAAATTATTTTAACTGTATTTCGCATACAATAATTGAGTGCATGAAAAACTGAAAAGTCCTCAACCCGAGAAAAGGAAAATGGTAGGAGAGATTCAAAAACAGTTTCCGAGTTTCAGTTAAATTTTAAAGCGGAGAACATTTCAGTACTTTGACCGTTTAAAAAACACCAAAGAAAGCTGAAGAGATTCATCGGACGACCAAAACAGTGTTGAAATTTTTAGGAAGGACTGAGAATATCCCGATCGAAAGAATACAAATATGTCCGTTCAAATAATTTAAGAGACCGTTTGCTTCGAATAGAGATAAAAGAATAGTGGCTGGTTTACTAAATTTTACTTTGAAACTAAGATTTTAGGTGTTAAATTTGTTTGATACGCGCTGTATACTACCACGGTTTTTCCACTTGCTTTCAAAGCAAGTGGGAAAAGTCGGCCTAACCAAATATCATCACGATATTTGGTTAGGCCGACTTTTATCGAACAGTCTTAAATAACGTAGTCAGGAGATATAATGCTCTTATATATATATATATATAAGTTTCGTTAACAATGACTATCAAGATGCTAAGGGCCAAGTTTTTACATAATTTTTAATATGATCAATAAAACATTCGGACAATTTTTATGTAAGTTATTTTCTGAAATGAAAAAAAAATTACATAAAACAATTTATATATTCAGTTAAAAGTAAAATTCCTTGACAATGGTTAAAATTATAGTTAAATTTTAAATGGATAAATAAAAAAAAAAAAAAAAAAAAAAAAAAAAAAAAAAACGTTCAGACAATTTTTGTTATTTTCTGGAATGATGAAAAAAATTACATAAAAACAAGCAACCGTATCATTCTGTCTGTCATTTTAAGGAAACTTGCATATGTTTTTTTTTTTTGCAAAGCAGTAATGGATGCCTGTTGTCTTTATCTTGAATTTCCTTTATCAGGATTTTAATCATCTTAATTTAACATTAAAAACAAAAACAAAAAAAAAAACAAAAAAAACTATACCGAATCTTACGGCGTTCATGTTTTTTGCTTTCGCCTTCATCAGTTTTATATTTTATCGGAATTTATTAATTAATCCGACTCGATTAACAACGATATTTATCGGGATTAATGCACAACATAATCCAAGATTTCACTCTCAGGTACTCACCAAGGAAAAAAAAAATCTTAATTTCAGATTAAATTCGACCAATTAGGAAATGAATCTGCCATATATGAAGTATTTGAAATTGCGAAAATAATGGGATAGGGAAGCTTGAAAGTGAAGAAATAGAGAAAGGCGAGCAAGTGTCCACTTAACAGAGAAAGCAGGTGTTTTTAAAAGGTTCCTGTAAATAGAAGCGGAGGCGGGGAAAAAAAAACACGTAAGTTTTCATAAGTGATCCTTGTCTATTAGTTCACAAGTTTCGCTTGACGAAACAGAAGTGTTTTTGTTTTTTTAGACATTTACAATTATTTTTAATCATTAAGAGTAAGATACCCAGAGAAGATCGAATTTACTAATTTGTGCGACATGCTTTTTATAAAAAATCGCACGAAAAGTAACCAATACACATTTACAAAGCCTATTAGTCAAGAAGTAAATGTTATCTAAGTAAGTCAGGGATACGCTGGAGACTAACTCTGGCAATCTTTATTTCGAAGGGTCTGCCTGCTTTCAAGAAATTAAAATCTGTTCCGAATCTTAGTTTATCTGGGTTGGAACACATTACTGATAGAACATGAGATAAACGCACAACTTCACCTACCGAATAATTAGAGGAAAGAATGTGCACGTCGGTGTGTCAGAAATGCAAAAGTAATTATTTAATAGAAACATTTGTTATATATATATATAAAGACTTGCGTATATCAAATGTGTTTAATAATTTTGACAGTCCAGAGAGTTTGAGTTTTTTTTTTCTTGACGTGCTAATAAACTAATGCAGATTTGAGATTTGACCCGAACACTTAAATGCGAACTTTTGTGGTAACCTCACATGATGTAAAAAACGGTTGTATTAACTAGAAATTACGAAGTTAGTTTCATTAAAAGAAAAAAAAAGTCGAAGTTGTTTAAGGCATAGCATCCTATACCAAATACGAGAATATACTAACGAGACTTAAGCGTTCCACTGAAGTAACATTTACCAGTTTTATTTTCAGTTTTAAAATAACGTCATTCTTCGTTATTTTAACACTTGGTTTACCAATGGATCCACTGAACCCATTTCTTTTTCAAGACTATTTTCTTAATTTTTGTGACCTATTTTCTTTAATTTTCTATCATTTATAAAAAAGGAAAAATTAAAATAAAAAATTAGGTGGGCGAATTCTATTACCAAGTGAGTCCATTGGACCCATAGTTGAAATTTTTAATTAAGTGAAAAAACTTTCAGAGAGAAAAAAAAAAATTCAGATTCATGCATCTTCTTAGAAGGGCACAACTTTTTAAAAAGGAATTTTTAATCGAAGACATTTTTTCCAAAGAAGAATAACCGGATGGGGAAAAAAAAATCTAGTTTTTTTTTTCTTTGAATAAGAAAGTCAACATTTGACTTGTTCTTTTAAATATGAAGATTAAGATCAGAAGACTTTTTTTTTTTGGCGGTGTCGTTACATTTACTCCAAACATTAAGAACTTGTCAGAAAACGACTATTTTTGTTGTATTGCAAAAAATCGAGCTGATTTTACTTGTTTTGAAGCCTCCTAAAATGACACTGACGGCAATCAAATCAAAAACAAAAGGCAATTAAAAAAAAAAAAAAAAAAAAGACAGAAAGACAACTGATCGGTCATATATAAGTTTAACATTTATTTATTCTAAGAAAAATAGTGAACGCTGCTGCATGTACGCGTGTATCTAATGTACTAATCAGATATAAAATATATAGAAACACCCGAGTCGTATCCAGACATGTATATGCATATGTATATATACAATATGCCAAAATATATTTCCCCAAAAATATTTAAAAGTTCAGTCAGCGTCTCCTCTCCTTCATGCGCATCTGTAATTACATCAACGCAAACATAGCTTTAATCCGACGAAGTCCTAAAGAACGAAACGCGTCACACAAAAATATTTTTTCAATTTATCATTGATTTTCCTGAACAACGACACACACATATATATATATATATATATAGTTAAGGCCTTAAAACAATAGTGCTTTTTTATCTCTCAATCTTAGACGAGGCTTTCATAAAAGTGACATGTTAGATTTATATAGGCTTCTTATTTGTTCTTTATCTTATATGAGTGGGTCTGCGCCTTCAAAATATATAATTTAGAATTTATAACAAATGTTATAATCACTACATAAGTAGCCATTTTTGTTTAAACATTATCTGTGTCTTATCAAGTGATGAATTCAATTACAATTATTAGCTCTACTTTGTATTGAGTTCTTTAAGAATGTGTTTCTTTGGATACCGAATATTATTCCATCCATACATACCCTATACCTGGAGATTATATATATATATATATATATATATATATATATATATAGACGCACACGCATCGCTACTCGATGACATAATTAAATAAAAATAACAAGGCACTGATAAAGCTGTAACTCAAGAGAATGAATCGGCCGACGCTGCCTCGCTATTGTCCATGGGCGTGACATGAGAGAAATATATAAAATTAAACCATTTGTAATTTATAGACTAAATAAAGAGATGGGCACCTCGAGGTGGTGTAATGGTTAGCAAGCTTGTCTCGCTAGCACTATTGCAATTAAGTAGTGAGTTCGATCCTCACTGGGTGCCCCATACTTTCGGCCTTGTGCCACATCTAAGCTGCGCTTAGTAAATTACACTAAATAAAGAGATGAGTACTAAGAACACACACGTCGAAATAAATTATAGTTTATAACCACTTTAGGTGATGTGATGAGTATGCGTGAGTGTGTGTGTGTATTATACATACTGTTAAGAGACAATAAATGTCTATTATGTTTAATCATGAGCCGTTCTAAACGTCGTAGTTTGACTTTAATTTCAGTTGAAAATAAAAACATTCTCCAACATTTGGATAATTTTTTAATTTGGTTTTAAGCTTTCGGCTCACATGAGCCATCTTCAGAGAGGAAGATTTGTGTATTTATCTGTCTCTCTCTCTCTCTCTATATATATATATATGAGTAGAGAGACAGACAAATACACAACGGTCTTTATTATCGTGAAGATTTTACGTAAGTAAATAAAATGCTTCTAGTTACAGAAAAAAAAAGGCAAGTTGGATGAAGAAGAATATCAAACGGCAAAAGAATCAACAACCGGAATTAAAATGAAATTTTAAAGAATTAAAATAAAGAATTCTGCTATCTTTATACAACAAACAGCTTTTTTTGATTAACGTTGAAACGAAAATTAAGCTTGAATTGCAACGCAAATATGGCTTTTTTTTTAATAAAATGATCAAATGCCCACTTCAAATATAAAGAGGGTTACCAATTTAAAATATACTCCCAAAGAATAATTACGGTTATTTATAAAAAAAGCTTTATGTAACTTACATTTCTCTTGATAAATTATTTTCTGCGTATGGAAAGAAAAAATACCGCATGAAACGTTTTCCTTGATTAACGAAAAAAGCTAAAAGTATATCCATGGGGGTAAGACGTGGTGGATAGGACAAATTCAAATTTTATTTATGACGAAGGCACTCCTTGTTATGAGTAATTGGATGCAACTTTTGACAAGTCCTTAAAACAAATGACCTCTCAGTCATCGGGTTTACACTACGTACGTCATAAACCTACATGGGTTTTTGTTACATACATAAGCTACTTGTATCATTTAAGAAAAAAAATTGATAAGCGTTTTATGTCAAATATGGAATAAGCAGAAGATGCTCTTTGGGCCTTTTATTTTTCATTTAGAAAGAGAACCGTGCTTTTATCAGATCAGCAGTTTAGTGAGGAAAGATTTGACAGATTTCTAATAATTTTAAATAATAAAGTTCAAATAAATAAGGCTCAAGTATTAAAATTTTAAAAAAAAAATGTCACCAACCGAATCACTGATCGATAAACCAGATCCATCGTTATAAAAAAAAGAGTTCCAGCTTTGCTGCCTTGTGCCAAACTTTAGTGTAATTTCAAATAACAATATCCACGCAATGAAGGCCGGAGAGTACAACGACCGAAACATTATGACAACGTCGAAAGATGAGGACAATAACCTGGCAAGAAAGATCATACTTCATCCAAGAAGAAATTCAAACAAACTTCAGATAAACATACAAATTAGAAATAAATATTTTTTGCGCCTTGCCGTAAAGTAATAGTCGCCTGAGAACTTTAATCCTCATTGGGTAACCCACATTACAGATCTTGTAGCAATCTAAGTTACAGTTAGTAATTATTAACAAGAATAAGTTGGTATGTACATTGTTAAGAAATTGGTTTAAAAAACTCCAATCTAAATAATTTTCTTTTGTAAATATCAAATGGAATATGAACAAATTATTCATGTCGTCAAGAATTATTTTTTTATAAAGCCTTTTAAGTTTTGGTAATTCTTTAAAAAAGTAAAAGGGCTTCACATTTGATCTTTTATATTACTTTCCCTTCTTATAATACGCTGCAATAGAAGGGGGCATTACTTAATTGAAAACGAATCTATCGTTTTATGTTCAGTAGTAGAATATTGTATATTCTGTTCAAACATTAACGTCTTTACATTTATTTTTTACTTTTATTTATCTGATTATTATTGCCGTTCTTTTCCGGAGTCGGTCTGTTCACGTCTCGGCTTGTTGAACATTTTAAGAGTTCATCATTATAAAGACACTGCCACCCGACGTTTCCAGTGCAAAAAAAGAAATTAAATTACACAGCATTTATAAGTGTCCACTGTACTTTGTGAAGTGTGTGCAGGATACGATTACACGCACACGTCTCGAAACAAGTTTGATTAAAAAAAAAAAATAAAATAAAATAAACGAAACAAGATCAAACTTGTTTCGATTGGATTAATACTCGCTGCTTATATATATATATATATATATATATATATATATATATATATATCACTTCCAATCTCAGATTACAGATTGAGAGAAAAAGTAATAAGTGAAATCGAAAGATATGAATTAGCGAATGTCTACGTTCAGAGTGTGTGGTGAAAAGCCAATAATTTTTTATAAAAAAAAAAAAATAAATAAATAGAGAGAGATGTCACTGGGTGGGATACTTAGGCTGTCCCAACTCCAGAGTTAACATGTGGCTTTTTAGTTTATCTTGTAGTTTAGCGTCCCAAATTATCAAGGTTCGTTGAGGAACATTCATTATGTATGAAAATAGCAAAAAAGTAAGGAAATAATAACCCCAACCTAACAACAATCTCTACAGAGTTGTTTTTTTTGGGGGCTACAGTAGCAAAAATTGCCTAACGCCTTTTATTTGTATTTTTTTTAATCGTGTGTGTGTGTGTGTGTGTGTGTGTGTGTGTGTGTGTTAAAAGAAAATGGAAAGGATATAAAAAAAAATATTGATAGAGAAAAACTGAAGTAAATAGTCATTAAGTAATAACAGATGCGTATTTTTAAGGAACTGCTGAAATGTTTGCGGCCCGATCAACAATTATTTCAGCTGAACTTCTAAAGCAGACATCTTTTTAGATAGGAATGAACCAGGGTTATTTTTCAGCGCCCCCTCGTTTACGCGTGTCTATAAATATAATTACAGACAGTAAAAATGATCAAAGCAAGGAAAAACGATAACAAAATATCGATCCTGTTGCAACTTATTACTTTCTTTGATCCATTATATATATATATATATATATATATATTAATACACACACATATGTGTGTGTGCGCGCGTTAGTACACGCACATAAATATTTTTCTGGTGTTAATAAAATAGTGCTCATTGTACAGAGGTTTCAAGCATATACATATCCTACGACTCAGACACTACAGTATTACACAAACATTTCAAATTTTTAACAGCATAACGTCTAAAGGGGACAGTAAAACTGGTTTGCCTCAATTTATCAAAATAGATCTTCAAGGAAGGAAAAAAAAAAAAATCACCTAAATTCTGATCTTTTGCTTGGGATTTAAAAATAAAACTGCCGAACTGTTTCAAAAAAAAAAAAAAAAAAAAAAAAACACCCACCAAGCAAATTAGATTACCCATCTTTACTGTAGTATGGCATAAGGCACCAACAGTGGGGAGTGATTCAAACCGAGTTTAATTAATTAGCTGCGAGACCTGATTGCGCTACGATGGGGACTAATTCGGGGGCTTTTCATTTACAAAGTTGCAGTGATTTGACAAAGGTTGACATCGAACTGAGCAGCCCTCTTAAAGTCGTGCGTGAACCCTTTTCAATCGAATCCTAATGATCCCTTCCCACCACCAGTACTCGCAGAAGATTATATATAAATATTATATATATATATATATATATATATATTTCATTATAAATGATACTAAGAGTAATAATTCTGTAACCTGACACGCAGTTAAGTTACGAGTTGAACATTGATCTGAAGTTTTTTTTGTATAATGCCCAATTTCCGTGTTTAATAGAAAAACGTTGAGTTAAGGGCAAAACAAAAATTTATTTTTTTGTAATTATGTTTAAATTTTTTTGGTGTCGACATTTTTAGGCTTCAGGTCATGTAAACATGCGCTTAATTAACACCACAAGTAAAAAATAAATTAAAATTGTTACTCACTTAAGTCGTGAAACAAATAGCCTTACAGACCATCATCGTAAGTTCGGATCTCATTGTAGCTTTGTGTCGGACTTAGTTAAGAAAACTGCTCGAAATGAAAAATAATTTGCAAGCTTATTTCACAGATTATATACTTAGTTACTATTACTGGCTTTACGATTTTATGTTTAACGTTTTTGTTCCTATGGGGCTTAAGTCCCCCCACCAATCTTCCAAAAATTATTAATGGTAAGTTAATTTTTGTTAAATATTTTTTGTGTCTTTAAAACAAAATGTGTTTTGGAAGCATTCTGTGTATTGGAGGTTTCATCATAAAGGTCAAAAAAAAAAAAAAAAAAAAGGATAAGAATTTAATATTATTGCTTATTTTGCGGAAATGTAGGCACGTTCTCGACGCTTTATCCGTAGGTTACGCACACTTATCTGGTCTCCCGATCTCCAGAATAAATTCCACTAAATATTTGCTCTTTGTGAATATCAGTGTATATGGACAACAACAACACAAGCTGTGGATTCAGCAAAAATTCTGCAAATATAGACTAAAAAAAAAAAAAAAAAAAAAAAAAAAAAAAAAAAAAATCAACCTGGTTCGCGGGGAATAAATTTAGACCCTTGTGGCCTAAGGGTCACGATATTAGTTTGCCTGTCCATACAAAGAAAAAAAATGTTTTTACTAGGTACCAGGTTTAAAAAAAATAAAAAATTCTAAAAGGTTAGTTACATGATGATTATTCGGGAGAAACCGTATGAGAACCTTACGTTAGAATTTGAGATGGAGGTTTTTAATTTGCAACCGCAAAAGTGTGTATGTGTGTGCGAACCAAAAATTTCAAGCAGAAACGCCCGTAAACCTCAATTTACGTCTTCTCGCTTCTTGAGAATTTTTTTTGATAGTTTCAAATAGAGCGAATATTTTCTTTTTCTAGTAGTAGGAAGCAGCAACACCAAGTGTTCAGTAGTTCCACAGAGTTATATATTTTTTCCTCTCAGATCCATACAAAATATGCCAATAAGAAGATCCCGCGATCAAAACTTGTTTGTTAGTATGCTAACCACTATGCTACCACAATTAAAGCCCCCCCTTTTTTTTGTGAAAATTTGAAATAACTAATGAAAATTCTACTTTTTATTTTTGTTTGAGCGAGGTTGTTGTGTGTTATAGATTAAATGCAAATTCTAAGGATGTCAAGAAAGCATTTTGTTTAAAGAAAAAAAAATCTAAAATTTATTGTATTCAAAATTAAATACTTTTTGCATGTGAATAAATAATTACAATATCTTTCAGCCAGTTGTCGCATATATTCGCCGTAAACATCGACCAACCTTAACCCCAGATTTTCTACGGTTCTATAAAACCGGAAAAATGTTTACAACGATTATAAATAAATATTTAACAAAACAATGTTTTATCTAAAAAATCCTTTAAGCCTTCGACTATTTAATTTTCCAAAGATCATCAAGTGAGCGAATTTAAATAACAACTGTCCCAATATAAATATATATATTTTTTTTATTAGTTGGTTCTTTTATTTACATAAATCGACATAAAGCAGTTACTCTGTCTAGTTTTAAAAAATTTTTAATACTTTGTCTTGGAAGAGTAAATAAATAGTTAAAGTTGCAGTGGAACACAGTGTGTCTTTATATCGAGTAGGACAGTTTCACAAGCCAGACAGGTAGTAAAATCTTATTCTTAAACTCTCCAGTTTTACATTAAAACTATTAATGTATTTTCTTTACCGCAGACTTTATTTTTTAAATTTTACAGTAGCTATGTGACCAAGTTCAATTTACTAAAAATCGCGTTAAAAGCCCGAATAATTGTCCTGCTTGATACAATGTATTATATAGAGACTTACCGTTCTTTAGATATCAGTGATGAAGTGTTTAAAACTAAGACTATGTACCAAATAGTCAAATTCTATGAAAAGGAATTCTCAAATTCCTTTTAAATGAACAAAAAAAAGTTTAGTATTTGAGAAGATATCATCAATTAAATGGAATGTTGAAAATAAAAAATAATTGTCTATCCATATTAAAAAAAAAAAAAAAAAAACTACGGAAGGACCAACTGTTAGCGGCGCTATGTTTCGAATGACTAATGAAAAACTGTAGAAGAAAAATAATTTACACTAGAAACAAATTTTAAATTTTACTAACTCATACATTGTCGGATAGAGAAGTTAACTTAAAATTTACAGCATACAACGCAAAGAATGTATCTGTTTATTACCGTCTACCCACATTACTAAAAAAAAATCATGGACAAAAAGAAAATATATTTTAACACAAGAAAACTATACTCAAAGATTAAAAAAAAAAACTTATTTTATAAATAGCAATACAGACACGTTTACTAACACGTTCTTCTAAAGAACAGTAAAAGAAAATAATACGGAGCAGCAAAATTTTCTTTCTAAGATAAAGAAAGAGAACCAATCTTCTTACCGTTTTCATGGTACGTACTTTTAGCCAAGGTAAGGTAGAATCACTGAGAATAGACAGTAAAGATTATAGACTCCTTAAGAAGTGTTTCATAGTGGGGTTCAGTATTGTACTGTTGGCCGCTTTTAGTCCGTGCCCAGGGCCATTGTAGTAGTGTCCGGTATGTTACGAAGCCGTGCGTATATATGGTCCTGTGACAAAAATTCGCACTGTTAGTATCTTCAGTACAAACCGTGAGTGGCGACGCCCACATCATCCGGGCAGTGATGTGTTACAACCATTCACACAACGTACAAGAATAGGGGAAAAAGGCTGTCAGACAGACACCGACCGGGACTCACACTACTGCTTTCTTTCTCTCTTTCTCACTCATTCTCTCTCTAGTTTTTCTTGGGTATGGGACAGTCCTGGCCTACTGGAGCACGGACGCCCGTCTCTTCAGTGAGACGGAGAAAGACAAGAAAATTGGGACTAAGAAAAACGGGCATTTCGCCGAGAAAACGATGGCTAATAAATGAATAAATACCACCCCTAGACCCGGGACGGAAATCCCATTAGCAGATGCGAGGTTCAGCACGATTCGGCCCATCTCGTCTCGGAGTCGGAGTTAATTGGATAATCCTTAATTAAACAAAATTAAATTGTTTGGAATCTACATTATTTATCTTCAAGTCATTATAAACAAAATGACATAATTGAAAACTTCCAAGGTGACAGGTTTGGTTTAAATTGTTTGGGGAAAAAAAAACAAAAAAACAAAAAAAAACCCTTCTAAGCGAAAATCGTGGTTATTGAAAAAAAAAAATCAGTAAAAAAGAAGAAAAAGTCGGCTTGTGTTATGGGTGCCATGACTAGCGAACAAATTCTACATTAAAAACGGAATACTCCTTTTGCTGCGTTGAAAATTCCAGGATTGGGTAGTATCCAAGAAAATGGATGCAGGGCTTCAATTCAGTTTGCTATCATCAGACATTTTGTTTCGTATCTGGTTGCATTATTTGAGTTCCTTGTCTCTTTAATTTTTCTCTATCTTAGCATGTTTTCTGTCCGGTTTTTATCTATGTGCGTGTTTTTTCTATGTTTTTTTTTTTATAAATGTTCGCCCATTATAAAACCAAAGAATCACTCAAGGTAGAACGTTACTGAATACTGTTGCTTTATGGAGGAAGAACTAAATGCAGGATATGAAGGATAAACAAGGAAGAGATTATTATAGTGATCGAGGAATCAGCCTTTGGGGAATCGGTTCCACAAAACAGCTGCTCTCTCTATCTATCTCAGTGTGTTCATATCCATTCATCCGGTATTTGCATAATGTTGATTTTCAAGGAAAGTAATCAGATAGGCCGACGCAGATAGGAATATTGGTGTAATTCATTTCTTACTCAAAAAGCAGAATCTCTAACAGTTGCGAGTATAAATGACTATCGAGAAAAAAAAAAAACGGTTTTTATTTATTTATACATTTGTCTTGTATAAAAGAAAGTTAAATTATTCCAGAACTAAATTTTCCAAGAAAAAAAGTGAAATTCACAGGGCAATGAACTTAATACTGGGGGCGGCAAAAATACCTCCCAGAAAGACCCCTCACTTCTTTACCATTATGGATGGCGTATTCTTGCCGCACCGTGTATTTCTTTTCGCTTTTGAATATCGAGAAATTTTTTTTCTATATTGGTTCAGAAAATGAATTCATTTAATTAAAATCAGAACCATGCTTTTAGAGGCAATTTCGAAATAACCAAGGTTCTTTTGATAAAATTCATAATTTTCTTTTAAATTCTTAGATTTAATTTCTTTTTTCTGTTCTTTTATTTTTCTCGCTGTTTTCTAATATTCTGATGAATGATTGTATTTCCTGGCCTTGAGGAAGTTCCAGTTTCAAGAGCGCAACCCAATTTTGATTTTGCAAAAAACAAAATAATTACTCCTAAAGTAAAAATGAAGTGACCTTCGTTATATAAGCTCATGATTAATATTCTGTCGATGTAACGTGCCTATATGTGTGAATACGAAGAATATGACATGGCACTCAGTACAATAACATTTTATACGGACTTCAGCGTCTAAAATGGGGTCTTGAGTTGAATAAGATACTTGTTTTTATCAATTCGGGCACCTCAGCGTAGTGTAATGGTTAACAAGCTCATCTCGCTAGAATCATTATAATTGAGTAGTGAGTTCGATCCTCACTTTTGGCCGTGTGTCACCTCTAAGCTACACTCACTTTCCTCCAGGTTTAGGGGTTGGGCGCAGAGTTAACAACCCTGCCCCATAAAAAAAAAAATCAGTTTGTTACGGAAACGGCAAAAACGCTGCCCTACACACCATTGGGTGTAACGGAAAATTTTTTTATCAATTCACATTTAATTAGTTTCGTTCGGTACCAAGCCGAATAGAAAGGAGATTGAATCAAATTATTGAAGAGGAATGCCTGTATGGAAAATCGGCGTTCGAGATCCTATATTTTAAATTTTACCTGGGCTTAAACACAGGCTATCAGTACCGATAAAAATATTCGCTACTTTCTCCTAAGATCAATCAATTAAGTGCTTGAGCGATCATGTCTCTCCACAGCTTTCTCACCTAAATCACTGTGGACTCTTTCAATGAAGTGCCATACATGATACACGCTTGGGCGATCATGTCTTTTTTTATCCATGACTCAGCAGAAATTTTACCCGCAGTGTGTTGCCATTTTTTTCTGGTTGACAACCAACTTATAGAACGTAATCTGTCTTGCTATTCAACCTATAGCTGGAGAGAGAGAAAATGGATTAATACCTTTCGGTTTCTCATTCCGAGCTAATATCCATTACAACACACCAAACATTCTCTCATAAGCTAGATTTTAAATAAACACACATACACAATAAATCTTATTATGTTAGCATGGATTAATGAGAAAGTTAATACCATTAAACCATGAAATAAAAACGGATTAATTTGTACAAGTCAGGTGGCCGTACGTGGCTGTTGTGAATAAAAGAGAAAGAAAGGAAATTTCAAAGTAAGAATATGATTTTTCTAATGAAATCTCGATAACTATCAAGACCTAACTGGAGGACTGAAGAAAGCGTGGAATATAGGAGTAAACAAAAAAAAAAAAAAAAAAAAAAGAAACAAAAAATCTAAATCTCACTTACTCGTGCAACCAGACTGGCAACTGGGTCCCATCCATTCACAGTCAGGTTAGCCAAATGCAGACGACAATTCTACTCCTGCAGCTTCTTCTCTCGCACTTCCCGCCTGTGGAACTCGCCCCCATATTCTTGCTTTCCTTGACGGCTACAACCTCCAGAAATATAAATGCAATATCAATACTCATCTACTAACCATTGGACTCTAGCTCTCTCCCCACCCCGTATATTCTTCCCTTTCTCTCCACCTATGTATCTGTCATCGCACCTGCTTTCTCAGCTTTCTATTGTTCCTTTCTAACTAGTTTGTACTCCTCACTCTTTTCTAATTAATCTTTTTACAGTTATGTAGCCCCCTGCACATCAGTGGCATTTCCGCCTTGCGAGGGGTGAAATGATTAAAAAAATAATAAATTAATAAATAACTACGAGCAAAAATACTAAAAATATTTGGCCCCAAATAACTGTTTGCATACAACGGCGACCACACTCCTGTAAACCTCATTGACTGGCGGGGAAACCAGGTGAGGGTAGTCGACAGGTCTAAACCCTCGATAATTTCGGGTCTGTTATCTCTATTGCTCGTTAAAACTGATTTTCGGCGGAGGGGATTTATGAGATCTACAAATGGTCATGAAGGTGATGTCAGCAAGTGCTGTCGATTGCATCAGAACATGGATATGACACATCAAAGTCCTGGTCATCGTCTACCTGCGGATATAATGATTTCTTGTGTCACAGAACTTTCCAGGTCTAGAGAGTGGGATTACCAAAGTGCTAGAATTTTCCCACTATAAATTCTTCTCGCAAAGACCTGTTTTAAAAATTCACTCGGAACCACTGGCAACTAATTGTTACATTACTGGGACAAAATACATAAATACACAAAAGTGGATTGCTTTTTACACTCAGAAACCCAACATTAAACAGGAAACAAATATAGGAATTAAGACATGATTTACAAGCATCTTGCTTCTGAGTTGGATCTATCTATCTATCTATCTATCTATCTATCTATCTATCTATCTATCTATCTATCTATCTATCTATCTATCTATCTCAGTTCTTTCATTATCTATCTATCTATCTATCTATCTCAGTTCTTTTCATTATCTATCTATCTATCTATCTATCTCAGTTCTTTTCATTATCTATCTATCTATCTATCTATCTCAGTTCTTTCATTATCTATCTATCTATCTATCTATCTATCTATCTATCTATCTATCTATCTATCTATCTATCTATCTATCTGTTTGTTTGTTTGTTCATGTCCGGTTCAATTTTATCCAGTCTTTTGAATAAGAGCAGATGCTTATCCCTTGCTATCTGTTTAGATTGGGTTTTCGGTTCTCCCTAAAGTTTTTCCCAACTATACTACTAATGTCTCCGCTTGTTTTCTCTTTAAAATTAGGATTCTGGTTCATCAAAAGTTTTCTTTTTTCCTTCATTTCCTGTGGCCCCTTGTATTTTGTTTTGCTTTATTATCACCTTGCTTTGGATGGTGGCTCTTACCTTGTAACTCTATATTGAGTGGCTCTTGGGCCTTAAACAGCATTGTAAACATATAGTATATTGCAAAATCAGCATTTACTAATTCCATGAGTCCTTGTTAGTAAATATAGTCATACGGTTACCGATGTGGGTTCTAATTTAAAAGAAGACACAGTAGTAAGTTGTGAATAAATATTTTCAACCAATACCAAGATCCAAGAGGATCTAAAAATATTTCCTTCAGACAAGTAGCATAGTTTGGCCGAATTTCAGGGGCTTAAAGATGTTGAGTGATTAATGAACAACTAAAAATAAACTTTCTGCTCCCAAGATTTTTTGTAGTTAAATAATCCTCCCTAATATAATGAAGACCATATGCGCCTATGGCTTAGTGGTTAGCGACTCCGACTAACACCAAATCGGTCGAGTTTCGATCCCGGCCAGAAGTAAGTGGATGTGTTTAGTCACACTGATGAACTGTGATACAGAGAAACAGGCTTTTATGACAGTGAATTTACAAAAAACGAATATACATCGTTTTAATTTTTATATCCTTTCTCTCGTGCTATTTGCGGAGTGTTACCATAAAAACCTAGTCCAAATGTGATCCCTAATAACTGGCGACACTTATATATATATATATATATATATATATATATATATATATATATATATATTATTATTATTAGGTTAGAACATGTCCAAACTACTACAAAATTGTACATTTCGTTTCGACATTGAAAGAACAATGTCTCGTCAGCTAGTTAACAATGATTGTAATCATTATGGTTATTATTAAACTTCCTGATGAAACATTGTTCTTTCAATGGCGAAACGAAATGTACAATTTTGTAGTAGTTTGTAGTTTGCACAAGTTCTAACGGAATAATTGATAATAAATATTCTTTGCTCTATTTTTATACTGAGCACTGTTTTAAATTAGTGACTTAAATGTTGCAATTATTTTCTTCGTTCTTATTCATTTGGAGATATATATATATATATCCCGGTTATTGTTATTAGCACAAAAAAACAAAAGTCTGTTCCAAAGTTTTAGAAGATCTGAAACCATCGAAGCACCATTAATGCTGTGGAAAGTGCTGAATTATTGGGTGGGGGGGGAGGGACCCTGCCGTAAATACATCTGCACTGAAAACTATATTTAAAAAAATCTTGGTGAAAAAAACGCAGCGAGAAAATAAAGAACTAAAAAGAACTGAAAATTTCACGGTTTTCTATTTGAAGATGAATCTTACGTTAATGTCTGACTAAGGCCATGGCGAGCTCTACAATAAAATATCTGTAGAAATTCCCTTATCGCATTGCTAAATATTTCAGCTTCACAGATTTAACAAAATAATGCCAGTCATTATTTTAAGAAGTGGGTACAAATGAAAAGATTTGAAATTGACAACTTTTTCATTTCAATGAAACAACCGTTAAACACGTCTATCTTTTTTTCTCTCTGAAACCAAGTAGCGTCTTTTCTCCACTTTCCACGCGATCAAAACGGACTGGCAGGAGACAAACATTTATATTTCTTTCAATCATTTTCTCATTGTGATGTACTGGCAGGGCGTAACGGTCGTGCGAACTAACGAAAGGAGAGACAAACGCAATTATAATAGGATACTGTGAGGAACAGTACTATCTTGAGCGGACTTGCTGTCGCCTGATCATCAGCGAGAGCCTCTAATTAATCCGTTGAGTGAAAAATCGTCGAGCAAGAATGAAATCGGAAGGCAGCACTAATGTTTCTATTAACAAGATACACTCTAAGATGAAGTAGGAATGGTTGGAGCTGAAAGATCGATTTACGAAGAAATAATCTTGCCAGAAATATCCAGAAGCGAAGTCCGCACAATAGTGCGTTTGATGACACAGTAAAAACAATGTCCCAACAGTTGACACATCATTAAAGAGCACAACACAGTAATGTCGCCATCGAACAATAAATTTCAATAACACACAACCTACATAAAATCCATTCATGTCTGTCCGTAATTTAAAACATTGTTCGTACTCTGTGGTGCAGTGGATATCCACTCGGAACGACAAATCGGGGAGCCGGGTTCGAAATCTAGTTGAATTCTTTGCATTCACTTACGCACAAATACCCTTGGGAAAGGCATTAATCCGTCTCTTCCCTCCAGTTATGGGTTAAATAATAGGACAGATTGGGTTCTATAGCCTTGGTTGGCAACCAGTCTACCGCAGAAAGCAATGACAACCTACTGCTGGATAACCTTCTCACCTTACGTTTTGGTGACATTAACACCTTGCTTGGGGTAAATTGATTAAAAAAACGATTGAACTTTTAATCTACTCCGAAAGTTATTTTTTTTAAAAGGGCGTAACGCTTTCGTAACTGTAAAATGAACGCAAAATATTCTTACTATTCTTGCTTCTTTCATATGAATTTGTGTCAAGTGTTCCTAAAAAAATACACGATTCAATATATCATGATTTCGTATTTTTGTTCGACTTTTATAAATATCGTATAAGCGGTTGTGTGTGTGTGTGTGTGTGTGTGTGTGTGTGAAAAAATGTCTTAGGCCGAACAAGAAGTCCTCCACCACACCAAAATATCTAATCGTTTGATCAGATATTAGGTTGGGGCTGGAATTTTTCAGCAAATTCTCGTATATACGTACGTACATCAAAAAGTCTGTAGTTTGGTGACAAGAGAAAAAAAAAAGACATCTACTCGAGACAAAATATCAACTTTTCAATATGATCTATATCGGCGACGAATATTAACCACGCCAATCTAGCATTATACAACAGAACTTTCAGATCAAAATTAGCTTATTACAAAATGTACATCCACGTTGTTGTATATTTCGACAGCAAGTTTTCTTGTATACATGTTTCATTAAATGTGATTGGCAAGGAATTTTTTTTTAGTTTTCTAGTGGTATTATAATGTTTCTTTTATGAGGACGAAAAGAGTGTAGAAAGTGTCCGATGGGGTTATTATACCAAACATTTTAGACAATTCATCAGTTCTTTGTCAAGGATATTTTTGTTTGTATATTTGTCCGAATTGTATAAAAGTAGTGAATCCATTTTTGAGTGCCTTCCGTCATATCCAATAAAACACACACACACACCGTTCATTCAGTAATGACTTAGAACACTCTCACTACTGGCGTATGAATACATGATATATCACACGCTAAAAGTCTGCCTCCTTCTACCGAGCGCCCATAGCTCAGAAGTAGACTTTAGAAGCATCTGAAAGCCCAATCCTAAACAAGAAACAAATGAAAAATTTCTACATCTATTCAAAAGACCTTGAAGTTGTGTAAATCGGGTGAATCTGTCTTCTATTAAATCGATACACAATAGACGCATCAAAGAAAACAACATCGTTTTCTTCCGTATCCCCACATCTAAATGTTCACAGATTGCAGATCCCAAAACCGTATCCGGACTTTACTGTTTCAGAGTGACGAGGAAAATCTGTTATATTGAAACATTGTCAGATAACGCACAGTCGTTCTGGACCAGTCTTGGTATAAGAAGAGTTTCGTTAATAGTTGGCGCATCATGTATTCACTACTTATACAAACAGTTTAAAAACAAACTTTTCTTGATGTAATTTTATACAAGAAACATTTGAGTATTAAGAAGAACTATTTTCTTAAAAGACGTCGCAATGTCAAAATATAAAAAAAACTACGTACATATATATATATATATATATATGTATGTATATTCACGTGTTTGTGTATATGTGTGTGTGTTTATGCATTTATGAATGATTGGCTCTTCCATTGATTTCGCTGTATGAAGGCTTAATAAATCAGTTTAGAACGGAAACCTAAATTACATCCAAACAGATGATAGTGGGAAGATTTGTATAGAAACTTACACATTTTTAGTAATAACCAGTAACCGAATATGCACCTACGTTATATATATATATATATATATATATATATATATATAAGTTTGAACATAATATAAAAAAGTTTTTTCCTTTATATATATATATATATATATATATATATATAAGTTTGAACATAATATAAAAA
This sequence comes from Ascarosepion bandense, assembly GCA_037127315.1. Lineage (NCBI taxonomy): Eukaryota > Metazoa > Mollusca > Cephalopoda > Sepiida > Sepiidae > Ascarosepion > Ascarosepion bandense. The sequence goes on along the minus strand of JBBBDQ010001922.1, from coordinate 364,124 downwards.
AGTTTTTTCCTTTGTTCATCCCCTTCCCTGCTTTCTATAAGAAGAGGTCAAAATATGGAGAAAGCAGAAAGGACATTTTTGGTACTAGAATAGATATATCAAAGATAAAATGATATAGTGAGAAGCAATAAAAATAAAAAAGGAAAATAAAATTAGGTTAAAAGTAGGTTGACACTCTGACCGTTAGGGAGAAAAAAAAAAAGGAAAAAAGTAAGTATGTAGAAACTACTGGCCAAATTTCAAAGTGATTCTTTATTCTGATTAGTTAAAAAGAAACACACACATAAATTTTATAACTTCCCACATACATAAATAGCAAACCATAGTTTTTTCGTATTTAAATGTAAATCATTTTCACAACCAACATCCAACATTGCCTGATGACAAAATTCTATCTCGAAACATAGAAAATTCTTTGTCGCAATGTACATTTAATTCATAATTATATGATTATATTAAGCTCTTCAATATTTATTGTATTGAGCACTGTTTATAAAAAAAAAATAAATGCCAGGGGACTCAAAACCGTAAAAGTTTGGATCTTTTTCACCTGGATATATATATATATATATATATATATATATGTGTGTGTGTGTGTGTGTTTGTGTGTGTAATGGGGACATTTAGCTCAATACCCACGGTTTAAAAGATGCTATGAAGGACTCATTATTGTATATCAACAATATTACGCAATACTGAAAAAAGTATTTCAGTATTCAAGGCATACATTTTCAGCAGCAATGACTATTTTTTATTAAAAACGTGATTAGTAAACTTTTCCTCGTGTGTATGTACTTCATATGGTTGCCTTTTCTCGAAATTCGTCATCCTATTGCTTGCTCTCGCAAACGAAATATGGGCAGTGTCAAGATTTTTACGGGACCTCTAATGTCTTCGGGTGGTAAGTGGAGGAGCCCTTGGGCCGGCGCCAGTGACGGTTTAATGAAGAGAGAGGCATAAACATTATTGACTTTTACTAGGGGTTTACGTACCGTGACTTAGAAAGAGTAGACATTAGCAATAAGGTCCATTACGTACCGTGACTTGGAAAGAGTAGACATTAGCAATAAGGTCCATTACGTACCGTGACTTGGAAAGAGTAGACATTAGCAATAAGGTCCATTACATACCGTGACTTGGAAAGAGTAGACATTAGCAATAAGGTCCATTACGTACCGTGACTTGGAAAGAGTAGACATTAGCAATAAGGTCCATTACGTACCGTGACTTGGAAAGAGTAGACATTAGCAATAAGGTCCATTACGTACCGTGACTTAGAAAGAGTAGACATTAGTAGACATAAGGTCAAGCGGTCGTATGCTTTCTGTGGGACTTTCTTTTTTCTACCTCTAAGCCAGTTGGACATCATTTCGAAAATTTGATTGATTTTTTCCGTTTGAAATTCTGGTGTTGGTTATACAATTCAGATTGTCGTTTATGCTACAAGACCAAATTTGGTAGAAAAACTGTGATATACCGCTTTTTAAGTCTGGTAAAATCTCTATCGAAAATACTAGAAATAAGCAACCGTTTGATTAACGAGACAGGTGACACTGTAATATTTCTCTTGCGATTCAAGTTATCGGCTTCGGTTCAAAGAAAAAAAAATGGCAGCATGATTACAAACGAAAGGGAAACTCGAAAGAGAGACATTATTTGACTTTTCGTGGTTGATATTCTTTGGCGATTCTTGTACGGATATAATTTGATATTTATCAAATCTGTCTCAGGTTGATGTGTGTTAATTCAGACAGAGAGATAGGAATAAATTGAAATAGATCTATAGGCAGATATGAACAGATTAATATACGTCTAAACAACTCTATCCGATCATACATACATCGAAAAGAAATAGAGAGAGAGAGAAAAAAAAGAAAGAGAAACTAAGATAAATATAAACAGATTAACCAACATATGTCAAAACCCAGAATTAATTATAAGACTAAAAATCTGGTATCAATCAAAGGATTTTACTCATAATTCCTTCATAGCGATCGTCTCTAAAGTGGGACGATGCATTAATGGTTTAAGACAGTTCTGAAAAATAAACTCAATCTGATCACACACACACACACACTGGAAGGAGAAAAAGTTAAAAAAAAATGTACTTATTTCATGCCTTGACTTTAAGAAGTTGAACGCAGTACTAAATTGGCATTTAGGTTTTATCATTTTAGGGGTAAAATGGATAAATGTAACTGTAAATTTTATGCTAGCACTTTTTTCTCTCTTACTGCTCAGTTGTGGAACTATCTTCTGACCTTTTCCATTGCAGGAAACTTTGATCTTCAAAAATTTAAATACAATCGTATCTTTTGTTTTCATAATTCCTGGTACTTTATTTTTCTCTCATGTTAATGTTTTTTTCATCACATTTGTCCACACTGAGTAACCTTTTGTATCTTAGTGAGTTTATTGCCATGATTGTTGTGGTGGGGTGAAATCATTAAAACACACACACACACAGAAACATAGATATTTCTCTTTATCTATAAAAAATAAGAAAAGCCGGTAGGTTGGAAGGAAGATACTGAGACAGATTGATCGGGAGATGAAAAGATTTCAATTTGAACAAATAAACCTTGGACCATATTCTTTTGAAATGATCTAAAGACAATTGGAATTAGAAAAGTTGATCAGTAAAGTTAACACACAACGTCTGTTGTCCTTAATAATATTTGACTTGAATAACACACACACACACACACAAATATATATATATATATTGAATAAAGAGAGACAAGAGAAAAACTATTCTTAGTCGACGCGTTTTGTTCTCTCAGGAACTTACGATAGCAAGACTATCTCAGAGGACGAAACGCGTTGAGTAAAAATAGTTTCCTCTTGTTTCATTTTAATCACTTCATCTCCTGACAGATATACTCTGAGAATATTTGCACACACATACACACACACATATATATATATATATATCCTCTCTATTGTAATAAAGACATAAGTGTGCACACACACACACACACACACGTTTGTGTGCGTGCATACATTTACCTCCTGTCACGCTGATAGAGAGAGAGAGAGAGAGAGAGAGAGAGAGAGAGAGAGAGAGACAGCGAGGCAGCATCGGCTCAGTTCGTTCTCATTACTATCTGTTATAAAAGCTCTTGCCGCGTGTTTGCTCTTTAACAGTGCCTTATTTTATTTTTTGTAATAATTATGTTGTTGTATAGGGAATTATATATATATATATATATAAATCACTCAAGTATTTGGATTATTTTCTTTTTTTTATGTTTTTATGTAAGATACCCAACAGGAGGTACATTCAATATATATTTTGCCGCCAATTTAGACGGCACGGGCTCACACGTATATATATATATATATATATAGAGAGAGAGAGAGAGAGCGACAAATACATACAGAGTGCTCCAAAGTTAGGTGGACAGAAAAGGATAACATTTATTTTGAGATTGCATATACAACTGCCCAATTCCATTCACCAGAGGTTTTTCTGATTGACATTTTTACACTTTAAACAAATGCTTCGGTGACAAGTTGCTTACGATCCTCTGTGTAGACTATAACCGATACACATACCCATTCCATCTACTGTCTACCCTCTTTTGGACCTGTGTGTGTGTGTGTGCACGCGCGTGTTTGTGTGGTTTAACGGTTAACAACATGGAAATCAGTAAACAGAGTTCAAATACTCCATGTAGTAGTTTGTGCTCACTTTGCATTAATAACTTCAAAATACAAATCATGAATTCAATTCTCCCCACCAAGGTGAGGGTGACCCTTTGCTGCTGGTACCGTTCTGTCTTCAAATGCGATGAACACCAGTAAGCAGCTTCCATTGTTTTGTTGCTTACACCTACATCATAATAAAACACCGGTTCCTGTATGATAATCGAAGTTAAGCAACGTGGTGGGTGACTGACTGGTTTGGAATAACAGCTACTGCAAGCTTAGATGTGCACGTGGTCTAATGGATAACGGCTCGGAGTTATTAATCAGCGAACCGATTTTCAACTGGGTTCGTCATATTCTGAATCCACCTCTTTCGCCCATCTATGGGTTAATTAATTAGTAAGACATATCACTAAACCATTATTATTGCAAAAACATTCTTACTCTCTAAAAATATTATCTGGCTTTAAAAAAACCTTGTTAAGCCGTAAGAAACAAATTCAACCAATCTATTATTTTTAAAAATGATATGAAGGAGCCACTATTTTTTATACTGACAATATTTCAGATTATAGCTCTTAAGCTGATACTAGCAGTGATTGTTCCCATCACAATCAATCTCACGTATCGATACGGATTTCCACTGATTGCTTTTTAAGCTTTTACTATTTAATAACTTAATGTCATACATGAGAAAACGTAAGCGGCTTTAATTGTGCCCATTATGGAAATGTACTGAGTTGGAACTTCATACAGATATATAGTTTTACAGATATTTCTACACATCCTTCCACAATTATATATATATATATATATATATATATATATATATATATATATATAGTTCTCTGAGTATATGTGCTTTTACTGTTCTGTCACGCTTCAATTGGTATTTTATGCAAATGTACTTTTTCGTCATAGGCCAATAATTCCTGTCTTCTGTAAGGTTAAATAAAGTTTATATCTGGTAGCAGACTGTTTAGCGAAATTTCATTGCGTTTATTTCCCTAAATTATGACAAACTGTTTTTAAAATCATAACTTAAATCGGACTAGATTTTGAATTATTTTTATTTTTTATGAGTTTAAATAATGAAACGTTTTGTCACAAAATGCCCTCAACTTAAGAGCTAGAGGGACATTTCCTCGATTTTAGTCATTTTCTCACCGACATAACGTGGCCCCCCCCTCATCTCGTTTTAAAAACAGAACTTAAACCTATCCATGAAGCGCCAGTGACGAACAGCGAGATAGTTGATGGGTGCTTGGGAATACCAGGTGCTGTAAGCTTTGGTGTACGGGTGGTGTAATGGATAATAGCTCGGAGTTGTTAATCGGAGAGCAAAGTTCCATTCCATGTAGGTTCGTTGTATCGACTTAGACGCAAATAGCTTTGATAAAGGTATGAATCTACTTCTCCCAAGCTATGGGTTAATTAATAAGATAGTATTAATAAGCATTAAATAACCCATAGAAGTGTTGATATGCTGCTAGTATAACGATTTATGCCATGAAGATCGAATCAACCATTGCTTCACGTCGTATTTACTCGTCATCTATAAGTAAGAGAAGTATTAATGTCGTAATGGTTAGCAGAACAGAAAATGGAATCGGTGAGTCGGGTTCAAAGCCCGGCTGTGACAGTTTGTGCTAAAACCTTTGAGAAAGATATGAATCTATTTCTACTCCCAGCTATGGGTTAAACAGCTGGACAGACCGTGCTTTAAAGCCTTGTTTTGGCAGCCCGTTTTGAAAAACTCTGAATTCCAAACAAGAACTTTTTCTTTATCCAAACTAAGTAAAATGGATAAATTAATGGGGTGGGGCTTGTAATGTAACCCCACCCTATAAGTACCTACTTGCAGAAATATGATTACGGTCGAGGGTGGATCGAAGATCTTTGTCTGGTTCAAAGATGAGTCAGAGGTACTTAGTTCAGATCGACCTTATTAAAGAATTATTGTTCTATGAGACTAACGAGTGAACCCTTACAGGGTGAAGCACATTCAGATATCAACTAAGTCTGAAAGAAAGCCACAAGTTTGAAACACTCAAAGAGGAGTAAATTCATTATAGAATTCTAAGTCTGCAAAATGATCATTTATTTATTAACAAGCAGTATAGCCTGGCGTTGCTCGGGTGTAATGAAAGCTTTAAAACTAATCCATGGTCCTGGAGCGCAGAATCTTTGGACATTGGCACGAAAAACGTAGGTTGTTAAGACTAAGAACTACAATTATACCTACTTGGAGCAAAACCCGAAGCAAAAACCAAAAATGGACTGAAAACCTGATTTTGATCAGACCCGATAGGATATCGGGGTATCGTTTTCCAGTATCAGTGTCAAATAAGTCATCCAAGGATAAACTAACCTAAGTAAGTCCATGAAAACTTATCGTACACATCGGGAGTAAAATTGGAAAAAATAAGCCATATTGATGGCTGAATATCGGTTTTTGATCAGATTCGATAAAATATCAGGGGTATCGATTTCCGATATCGGAGAAAATGAGTCGTCTGAGAAGAGCTACTAATATTTGAGACTAAAAACTATAATTTTACCAAGTTAGAGCTAATTCTGCAGCAAGAACCACGATAAAAGGGCTGAAATCCTAATTTTGATCAGACCTGATCGGATATCGATGTATCGATTTCCGATATCGGGAGGGGATTAGAAAAAATAAGTAGCCCATGACCTGACCGGAAGCCTAAAGAATATTTGTGCGAAGTTTGGCGAGAATCGGATAAAAATTGTGAGTTTGTATAAAGAACAGACAGACACAAGCATCTTGCCTTTTATATATAAAGATCTTCACTTAGACATAGACAAATCTAAAACTGTGGGTCCCTTTGTAAAAATCAAAATCATCGCAGTAGTAATGGTCTCCTGGACTATTTTGTTTAGCCAAAACTGCAAGATGAGGAATCGTATATGGAGAGAACCGAGAATAGAATTGGTCTGTTTGTTTTGCGGTGAATTTTCGTTTATAGCAAGCAGAGCGTCGAGATACGAATGTAGTGAGCATAAAGATTCGTTTAATGGCGTTTGTCATTAGCTGTGCAGTTCTTTCAAGAGTTATCACCCTTTTTTTGAAAGGTGATCGCCTCAAGCACAGACTACCTACAGAAATTAATTAGCTGAATATATTTTGTCACTGATGATATACAATGTAGCCACGATGTAGAAGAACAGGGTGAAAAATATAATATCTTCGAATCCTGTAATCAAAATTGTTTCTCTTCATTTTACTACGTACTTTTCAAACGCAAACAAGAGTAATTTAGTGTAAAGAAAATTAATATTCTTCTAACTTTAAGTCCAATGTCACCAAAACCGGAGAGAATTCACTCACAATATTGGCCTGCGAGATTAGTCATTACATGACACTACTTACATTGACTGATCTTTCTGTAAATAAATAGGGAATTTGGATGTCGAATTTTGGCGAATTAGCATTCATTAAGCCTCTCTTCTCCGGGGAGAGATTTGTGATCATTGTTATTTTATCAACATTAGCTTTTTCCTATCCATATTGATAAACGTTACAAATTAAAATAAGCAGAATTGACTATCAAAATACGAAACATTTTTGACGTCATTATGTTTTTTTCTACCCCCAAATTTGTGAATTTGTTTTGTTTATGCCAAATCTAAAATAACAAAAATATCCATAATGTTGAATGTGTTAAAATCATTCAACTTTTAACGAGAAAAATCTCAAGTTGATGTTAAAAAGTGCCACAAAAGATTTAAGATGGAATGATGTATTATGGCATATCTCCAATTTGTATTTTAGATACATTGTATTAATTTGCAATTTTTCTAGTTGAATTGTTTACCTATATTGCATATGATCCATTATTGTACATAGGCTGCAATGATCTATTATGACAGGTCTCTAATTTGTATTTAGATACATTGTATTTATTTTCAATTTGTCTAGTTCAATTGTTCACCTATATTGCATATGATCCATTATTGTACATAGGCTGGAATCATCTATTATGACAGGTCTCTAATTTGTATTTAGATACATTGTATTTATTTTCAATTTGTCTAGTTCAATTGTTCACCTATATTGCATATGATCCATTATTGTACATAGGCTGGAATCATCTATTATGACAGGTCTCTAATTTGTATTTAGATACATTGTATTTTCAGTTTTTCTTGTTGAATTGTTCACCTATATTGTATATTACCCATGAGTGTACATAATTAGGTTACAATAACAAATATTTTATATAACATACTATCTTAGGAAAATTGATATGTAGTAGAGTGGGGGTGCGTATCAATGCTTTTGTGAGACTTGTGCTTGATATGGTTTGGCAATTCTTGAATGTTCGTCCTCATATGTGACAAACATTCTTTCATTTCTTCATCGTTTAACAGGAATTTAGCATCCAGTTTAAAATATTAAAAGACAAACACTTGAATTCGACATGAGAGTCACGTGCTTGGCGTGTTTAGCATTTTAAAAATAAAGATTTTTTTATTTATTTATATGAAAATAATTCAGGAACTATTCTTCTGTTAGTTGGAGGTGCACCTGGTGACCTTTCAGGGCGGATTAGTGCGCTAGGGCTCGCTGGTTAAGAAACGCCGGTGTAGAGAGACTGATCTTTACAAAGTGTAACAGCGTTTTATTCTTTTACCAGAATAGGAAAATAGTTACATTCACGCAAGATTGTGAATTTGAATGCTACTGACAATAATAATAATAATAATAATAATAATAATAATAATACAGAAAACTTGAAGCAAATATGTCGGACATTATTGTTAAAAAAAAAAAAAAACAAAAAAAAAAAACTTGTTTATTAATTGATATGGCTTGTCCAGCGGATTGTAACATAGCAACAAAGGAATTCGAAAAACTGTAAAAATATAAAAACCTGGAAATTAAAATAGAAAAAAATGTGGAATTTGAAAATAAGTATCGTACCAGTGATAGTAGGTGCACTTGGAATAATAAAAATGGAACAAAACAACACATTGAAAGAATCCCTGGAAGCCCCAGCTTAAGAGATATACAAAAAATTGTCTTGTTAAGTACAGCCCACACCCTAAGGAAGAACTTTGTCTATGTAACGCTAGGGATGTTAGGGAAGATAGAAAAAAATATGAAATGGAGCCATAACAACACGCCACGACCTGCCTTAGGTCATTCCGCAAACTTGGTAGGTAGTGCGACCATAGCAGAAATCGAAATATGATGAAAAATGGCATAATAATAATAATAATAATAATAATAATAATAATAATAGAAAAAATGTGGAAATTGAAAACAAGAATCGTACCAGTAATAGTAGGTGCACTTGGAATGATAAAATAGGAACAAAACAACACATTGAAAGAATCCCTGAAAACCCCAGCTTAAGAGATATACAAAAAAGTGTCTTGTTAAGTACAGCCCACACACTAAGGAGAGCTTTGTCTATGTAACGCTAGGGATGTTAGGGGATTTAGAAAAAAACATGAAATGGAGCCATAACAACACGCCACGACCTGCCTTAGGTTTTCCCACAGACTTGGTAGGTAGTGCGACCATAGCAGAAATGAATTTATAATGAAAAATTACGTAATAACAATAACAATAATATATACACAGAAAAGACTTGCTTCATTCAATTTGTAATGTCATCCATTCAAGGGGAAATGTTTTAAGTACTTCAAATCCGAGAATCTTGTTTGGTAATTTCTTCTTGCGAAAGGCAAACAGTAATATAATGTTCATAAAATAACAGTGACTCAATTAAGTTTACCGATTAAAAAAAAAAAGAAGTTTTCGAATGAAAAATGAACACAAATATAATACGAATTCAATTCATTTACATTTCTTAGTCAGGGTATCACAACCACCACAGAGAAACGTACGCAGAAACACACACAGTCATATCGAGGATCCCTAGAAACACACTTAACATCAACATTCAGGTACCCATGTACACAATTCGCTCAGAAACACGCACGTCCAAGCCACACATAGTATACTCAGAGATATATACACACATACAGAAACACTGTAAATATGTCTACACAAAATTAGATGTTTATTTAAGTCTAGGGAGAAACATATATGCAGAGAGAGAATAATTAATTAATTTCCAGGAACTAAAAAGGGGAACACAGCTTCGATCTTTGCCGAAGGACATATTTTCTCTAGTGAAACTTTTCAAATGTACAGGCTGATGGGCGTAATACGCACCGTTTTAGGAATAAAAATGTGGCGTCTATTTTAAATATGAAGTATCCACTATAATAACGTTTAAAATTACGCCAAAGAACAAAGTCGGTAATTGCTAAAGGTGTTTATTGTGAAACAGTCATTAATTGCCTCTCAATAATAACAAAGTTTTTTGATGATTTTTATTTTAAAATTAAGCATCATTTGTTTTTTAAACCATTAATTAAATAATATTTATCTTTGAATGATTTCCAAACTTAAATAGTTGCCTAGAGTCAACGAAATCTGAAAAAAAAAACCCAAAAAAAAAACAAAAAAAACGGAACCGTACAGGACTTAAAGAATATTATGAAAGATTTAGTTGCAATACGTCATTTGATAGATATTTATTTATCCGGTAAACAAACAAATACAATTTGGCTTCTGCTCCAACGAACTTAAGTCACTGGTGCCTCCTCAACAGGTGTTTACTCGTGCAACCAGATTGGCAACTGGGTTCCCACCCATTCACAGTTAGGTCAGCCAAATGCAGACGACAATTCTACTCCTGCAGCTTCCTCTCTCGCACTTCCCGCCTGTGGAACTCGCTCCCACATTCTTGCTTTCCTGGCGGCTACAACCTCCAGGAATTTAAATGCAAGGTCAATACTCATCTATTAACCACTTGACTCTAGTTCTTTCCCCACCCCGTATATCCTTTTCTTTCTCGCCACCTTTGAAACTGTCATCACACCTGCATTCTCATCTTTATATTGCTCCTTTCTATTGCTTCCTTTCTAACTGGTTCGTCTTCCTCTTCACTCTCTTCTAATTAATCTTTTTACACTTATGTAGCCCCCTGCACATCAGTGGTATTACCGCCTTGCTCGGGGTGATACGATAAAAAAAAAAAAAAAAAAAAACTGACCCGATTTTATCAGTTTCGAATAACGGGAAAATGGGTTTGAGTTCTAAACTAATGTATAAGATGCAGTAAACATTTGGACACGATTCTGGATTTTAAAAAAAAACACAGAAAGAAAGAAAAACGCGTCTTATATACACAGAATTGCGGTGTATAATTTAAGTGCTTGCATTCGTTTATATATGCAATAACACAATAAATTAATAACTATGTAATGTTAAAATACTAAAATGAGTAACGCCTAAGTCGTGATCTTCCTTAATCGACTAGTAATCACAACGAACGCAGAAAATCTGTACATACAAATAACGAAGACCGTGAATATATATATATATATATATATATATATATATATAAGCATGCGGTGTAGATATAGAAGAATCCAAAGGAGTATCATTTTCATTGGTGTAAAATCTTCTGTACAATAAAGACGGAAGCTGATGATTGGTTCGCCTGAAATAGGCCCATACTTCCGATTTACCATGAAATAACGAGTCTGCCTAATTTTTTCTTATATATATATATATTCAGGGGTTAAAACGGACTGATTAACTATTATATCTTAATTCTTTTTTAATTTTTTTAGTTTTTTTAGATTCACATTTCTTATCCTTCCACTATTAATATGTTAAATTTATTTTTAAGCTAAATAATTAAGTTTAAACAACTAAATTTAAATAGAATAATTAGGTTTACTTTTAAATTATTATTTTTAAAACTTTATATTGTATTATATTTGTTTTGTTGAATGTATAATTAGTATAATTTTGACTATATAGTGATTTGATGGTATTTGTGATTACAACGGATTGTTTAAATATTATCTCTTAAATATTTTTAATTTTCTTAATTTTTTTAGACTCGAATTTCTTATCCTTTCACCATTAATATATAATATTTATTTTTAATTTGTTTATTTTCATTTTCTCCTATCACCTTTTCTTTCTAATTTAAATTTATTCCTCTCTTCTTTCTATCCCTTTTCGTTTACGCTTTAAGATACTTATGTGCGTGGTGGTCCCGTGGATATCGGCTTGGAACAAGAAATCGGAGAGCCGAGTTCGAATTCCAGTTGAATTCATTGCATTCACTTACGCGCAAATAAACTTGGGAAAGGTATTAATCCGTCCGTTCCTTCCAGTTATGGGTTAAATAGCAGGACAGATTGGGTTCTATAGCCTTGGCTGGCAACTAGTCCACCGCAGAAAGCAATGGCAACCTACTGCGGGATAATCTTCTCCCCAGTCAGTCATGTCTCTTTCGAGCGTTTTTCACGTATGACACTTAACTGACCCTTTTCTCTTTAACGCTATCTCTCTCTCTTTCTCTCTCTCTCACCTAACCCTCTTTCTTTACTTTTCAAATCTACCTGTTAGTAGTCTAACTGACTTGCATAATGTACTAGCAGTATAGCCCGGCGTTGCTCGGGTGTAATGAAAGCTTTAAAGCTAATGCATGGTCCTGGAGCTCAGACTCTTTGGACGATGGGATGAAAGACTAAAAAGGAATAGTTGTTTCCAGTTTAAGCAAAACCGTAGACTGAACGAAAAATGAATGGATGTAAGTCAAATTTTGATTTCCTGGTATCGATATCAAATTTTCTGCACTATTGTAAGAACTGAAACTTTGATACTTCTGAATATCGTCTCTTATGTTTTTGTCTATGCGTGTATCAAATTTGATTAAAATCGGACCACTCCTTCTATAACCCGATTTTTTTATATATTTATCGGGGATACCTCGACTCAAAACCTAGCTAAGAACACTCCCATACGCTTATAGTACAACTGTGTACATTTTCAAGAAAATCGGTTCAGCCGTTTCGGAGTCTATAGGTAACGGACACACACACACACACACACACACACACACACACACACACACACAAAGTTCCATTTATAAATAAGTTTAGGTCTTTAAGTTTAAGTTGACATCTGCTCTTCCGCGTGCTCTTTGATTTTATGTTGCGTATATATATGCTTATATATGAATGTGTGTGTGTGTGTGTGTGTGTGTGTGTCTGTGTATTCGCCGAACTGATGTAATGATGTATTTTTTCTTAAATTTTCTCTTTTAAGGGAGCAATCTTTATTTTTATTCCGTTTTTTTTTCTTTGGCGTCCTTGTTTGTGAATTTCATTCGTGTAAAACTTCTATACAATAAAGACGGAAGCTGATGATGGTTCGCCTGAAATAGGCGTATAATTCCGATTTATCATGAAATAACGTGTCTGCCTAAATTTTTTGTTTTATATATATATATATATATATATATATATATATATATATATATATATATAGGACAGTGAATAGAGATAAACAAATAAATATATATATGCGGAAACTAAGGCATCAAATTGGAAAAGGAATGTATATAATAGAATTTTTAGCGCTGTGAGCAAAGCGTATCTTAGATTCTATCTCGTGTTCAGTGCTTTTCGTGCGAAAGCACTTAACATAATTGTTTTAGATATTTGAGCGGACTGTATTTTCTGGCGGGGTCGAAATTCTATCATAAGTCGTACGTATCTTTAATAAAATGATGAAAGTGAAATAAATGTGTGCGTGTGTGTCTATGTATGTATTACTGTAAACTTACATTTTTAAAAAAATAATTTGCTATATGTCTATGGAAAGAGTGCTCAATATTGGCGATAGAGCATTTGTAGTTATCGAGAGTGTGGCCATAGGAATCGACACTGTATAGTTATTCAGTTTTACCTTTCACTGCCGATCAAGTTCTAAATCTATCTATCTATATATATATATATATATATAAAACAAAATGTTTCCATAATGTCAATTGCCAAAAGCACTTGTGAAAACCGACATAAAAATCTTTTAGACCCTTACTCCCAACAAACGATAAACGTAAGAACGCTGAAAGAAATGAAAAAAATCATCTGTAAGATCATGATATAAAATGCATTTTATATAGGAAATATTTATGTTTTAACATAATCTTTTATATAATTTTTCCCATGTCACTGCAATTCTGCTTTTCCAGAGATCACACAAATCAACCACCATCTAGTAAAATGAATGTACTGGCCTTGTTCAAGATGTACATCAGTGAGCTGGCCTTGTTCAAGATGTCGATCAGATCAGTGAGCTGGCCTTGTTCAAGATGTACAGCAGTGAGCTGGCCTTGTTCAAGATGTCGATCAGATCAGTGAGCTGGCCTTGTTCAAGATGTCGATCAGATCAGTGAGCTGGCCTTGTTCAAGATGTCGATCAGATCAGTGAGCTGGCCTTGTTCAAGATGTACATCAGTGAGCTGGCCTTGTTCAAGATGTCGATCAGATCAGTGAGCTGGCCTTGTTCAAGATGTCGATCAGATCAGTGAGCTGGCCTTGTTCAAGATGTCGATCAGATCAGTGAGCTGGCCTTGTTCAAGATGTCGATCAGATCAGTGAGCTGGCCTTGTTCAAGATGTCAATCAGATCAGTGAGCTGGCCTTGTTCAAGATGTCGATCAAATCAGTGAGCTGGCCTTGTTCAAGATGTCGATCAGATCAGTGAGCTGGCCTTGTTCAAGATGTCGATCAGATCAGTGAGCTGGCCTTGTTCAAGATGTCGATCAGATCAGTGAGCTGGCCTTGTTCAAGATGTCGATCAGATCAGTGAGCTGGCCTTGTTCAAGATGTCGATCAAATCAGTGAGCTGGCCTTGTTCAAGATGTCGATCATGTCAGGTGCGCTCTTCCCCAGAAACTGTAACTAATGTCTGCTCAGCTTAGTTGCAATATAAACCACACATGAGCTTTGTGGATGTTGAACAGATGTGCCTGAGCAGGCGTCTGCTAACCGTCCTAGCAGACAGGTGTAGTCAGTAACGAGTCGCTAGCCACTATTATCAACCCTAATACACAGCAGTCAGTCTCCCCTTGAAAATTTCTTTTCTATTCAATTTGGATATCTGCCGACATAAATGTCCAAATATTGGCTTATGATCTACTGTGTGCTGTAGATGTTTAACATGAGTTTTTGCTTTTGAAAATTTTCGTACTAGATTTGCTGTCACTCAGGATTCATCATCATTTGATGTAATTAAATCGAAACCGAAGATACAACGACAAAAAATATTTTGAGGATTTGCAAAGCCGAATTAAAAAACCATTAAGAATGGAACTATTTACACTACCAGTATTTATATTTTTCGGACTGTTGTTCTCATCTTTATTGTCATTTCGGCCGCTGTACGCTACAGACTTCTTCAGGCGATATATGTCGGAATTATAAACATGTTAAATGTAAAAATCAAACAATTTAAGTCGAAATAAAAGCTCGTAAGTAAAATTTGAAGGCCCAAACACACAATATTAACCGAATTAAAATTTCTAGATATGATTATATTAAACTAAATTTAATAAAGTTCTTAGAAATAATACAAAGTTCCTTTTAAGAAGAAAATGACAGAAAACTCGTCTTAAAGAGTACAACACAAACACTTGGTTAGGTAACAGCAACCAATGAGGACTGTGTAATTGATCGTAATTTTTCCATTCAAATCAAGGGTAGATTAGAATCACCCAGTGGATACTGTCGTTTCACCAAACCGCATAGAAGTAAAGTGAAAAACTGGCTAAATATCTGCAACTCGACAGTAGTACTTATTATCGGAACACTCGGAACAAAAAATAAAGTTATTCGGACAACTGCTTTGTTGGAATCAGTAAGGAAAATGAGCACGTTTGAGGAGACTTGCTATCATTTGATCCCAAGTGAAAACTCTCTGATATTATTATTCTTCTATATGCCGTGTCCTTTCAGGACATAGGCGATCATGGCTTTCCATGTCTCCCTATCCCTGGTGGCTCTTAGCACGCCTTCTGTTACACTACCCAAACCCCGTTCTGCCATCCACTAGCTCAAGCCCATAAATCTAGAACATAAATCTATAGAAACTAGCATGGCCACAAAATGAAGGATCAGTTTATATAGTGATTATAATATAGAATCGATCCCTCATTTGATATCCACATTATAAATTTTTTTATGAACAGTTGGCATACATATTATTCTTTTATATGCCGTGTCCTTTCAGGACGTAGGTGATCATGGCTTTCCACGTCTCCCTATCCCTGGTGGCTCTTAGCATGCTTTCCTCTGTTACACCACCCAAACTCCGCTCTGCTATCCACTAGCTCAAGCCCATAAATCTAGAACATAAATGTATAGAAAATAGCATGACCACAAAATGAGGGATCAGTTTATATAATGATAATAATATAGAATCGATTCCCCATTTTATATCCACAGTATAATTTCTTATGAACAGTTCGCATGCATATTCTTCTTCTATGTGCCGTGTCCTTTCAGGAACGTAGGCGATCATGGCTTTCCACGTTTCCCTATCCCTGGTGGCTCTTAGCACGCTTTCTCCTGTTAAACCACGCAACCCTCGTTTCGTCATCCACCTGATCATGTCCTTGAAACATGTTATCCGCTGCTTTCCTTTGTTACTATCTTAAAAATTTGCTAATAATAATAATAATAATAATAATAATAATAATAATAATCTTTGTTTCTTGATGACATAGAAATTGGAGAAACCATTTTTGTATTTATGGTTTGTGATGCGGGAAAAGCCAGTCGCAACGCCTCCATCCGGCCTACCTAATAATCGATTGAGAAATCAATTGCATCGATCGAGAATATAGAATAACTGCTCGCCGAGACAACTGGCAGTGCGACCACAGAGTGGAACCGCTGATCAACGCGGCACCGTCAGGCCAAGCACGAAGGCGTGTTGTCTGGTGGATAGAAAGCTGAAACCATAGAAAACCAACCAGACCAGACAGCGATGATGCAAGTTGGTCTTACAAGTGGGACAAAACTTCGATCATAAGCGAACGGAACAAAATACATTCCAATACTTGTTCGAATGACTGAACACATTCCTTGCGCTATACTTATTTTGGCTGTTCCAATTTTCAGTCTTACAGTCCATAAGAAAACATGAAAGGTCATTTTTTTTTTTAAAGAAGTTTGGTGGCAAACAGAAAATTAGCAATATATAAAGTATATATATATATATATAAACTACCGGCCAGTTCGAATCATTTCTATCATTGTGACTCACCCTGAGAATATTTTCCGGGGTTCTTTCCAATTCACTCCCAATTTTATATTTTAATTTGTAATCCAATAGTTGTGGATCCCGGGAATGAGAACCGCACAAATAAATGAACAACAATCAGATTTGAGAGAGAAAAATAAGTCTATTAACGTAAGGATACAAACTTGAACGAAGGTTAGTCGTCCAGGAATACGGAGTAGTAATAAGTATATATACAAGTCTCTGAAGTGAAGCCGGAATATATTTAGTATGTCCACGTCGGAAGCTGACGGGTTCTGCGTAATAATTTTATTGATGAGTGGAGCAGAGAGCTACTATGAACTACTGACACCGTATTCTTCGTGAAACCTTGGTATCTTCCGTGTAGCTTCTATAACAGGAATATACGTATACTCTAGACGAGTCCATCTTCATGAAAAGGGGAGACACTACGACACCAATACAAAGCCCCCAAACCACTCAAAGTAGAAAGTTACTGAATAAGGTTGTTGTATGGACGTAAGAAGAAGATATAAGAAGTGAAGTTTATCAGAATATGTAGGAAAGATAATGGTTAGCCCTTCACTTAAAGAGGTTATAGTTTTAGTGATGGGGGAGCATCCTCTTGGGAGTCTTTTTCAAACAGTATATAGCGTGCTCTTTAAAATTGACATTGCATTGATTTATATCTTACCGTTTGATTAAATGCATTACAATTGGAGCATTTGAAATATATGACGTCAAGACCATAGAGAGAACACTCTTTAAACTCAGAAACAAATAATTCAAGATTGTCCATTTGTTTAGTCGGATACAAGAGCATATTAGCATTCAACGAGGACCAAATATACTAGATTAGATATGATTTGAACCTTCAAGATGCGGAAGGCTTACTTGATAAATCGTAAGCTTAACTTTATTTCATACAAGGTTATAAAGAGGACTGGAGACACTAAAATCAGTCAGTTAAAGTGTCATACGTGATACACGCTTAGGCAATCATGTCTCGAAAGAGACATGACTGACTGAGCAGAAGATTATCCCGCAGTAGGTTGTCATTGCTTTCTGCGGTAGACTGGTTTCCAGCCAAGGCTATAGAACCCAATCTTTCCTGTTATTTAACCCATAACTAGAGGGTAGAGACGGATTAATACCTTTCCCAAGGGTATTTGCGCGTAAGTGAAGGCAAGGAATTCAACTGGATTTCGAACTCGGCTCTCCGATTTCTCGTTCCGAGCCGCTAACCGCTGCACCGCAAAGCACATCGTTAAAAGTAGTTCGAGAAATTGGATTGCTAAGTGTGGAACAGAATATTATTATTTTTAATACTACATCCCTTCAAAAAAAAAAAAAAGAAAAAAAAGAGAGAGAAAAAAAGACGAGCATGTCTCTCTACAGTCTGCCATTTTTATTATTTTGAAATGCAATGACTTCTTCTTGGTAGAGATATCTAAGTCAAGAGTTACCCTTTCCTTTCTGATTTGTTTATTTGTGTCTATTTCTAAAAGAATAATAATGAATAAATAAACTAGTATCCGAAGAGAATAGCAGCGAGCACAGGACTTGGGGTCTGCAGTCTGGTACTCATAATTTCCTCGTCAAGAATTTTTTCTTGGCCAAATGAACACATCTGATCTTCATCTGAGTAAAGCAAATATTAAAGTTTTACAAAAAAAAACTTGAAAAGTTTATGTGCAAAAAGGAAATATTCTCAGACAAAAGCCCTCTTGAAAGAGAGAAAGAGAAAAATTCGACAAATCAGCAAAAATAAATCAGAAAGAAAAAAGAAAAGAAAAAAATAAAGAATATAGGAAAAAAGAAAGGAAAGAAATGAATGTAGGGAAAAAGATAAATAATGCATGCAGGAAAAAAAGAAAAAATAATGAATGTAGGAAAAAATAAAAAAAATAATGAATGTAGGAAAAAAGGAAAAATAAAGAATGTAGGAAAAAGAAAGGAAAAAATGAATGTAGAAAAAACAAAGGAAAAATGAATGTAGGAAAAAAAGGAAAATAATGAATGTAGGAAAAAAGGAAAAAATAATAAATGTAGGAAAAAAAGGAAAAATAATGAATGTAGAAAAAAAAGGAAAAATAATGAATGTAGAAAAAAAGAAAAAATAATGAATGTAGGAAAAAAAGGAAAAATAATGAATGTAGGAAAAAAAAGGAAAATAAAGAATGGAGGAAAGGAAAAAATGAATGTAGGAAAAAAAGAAAAAATAATGAATGTAGGAAAAAAGGAGAAAATAATGAATGTAGGAAAAAAAGTAAAAAAAATAATGAATGCAGGAAAAAAAGAAAAATAATGAATGTAGGAAAAAAGAAAAAATAATGAATGTAGGAAAAAAAGGAAAAAATAATGAATGTAGATAAAAGAGGAAAAAATAATGAATGTAGGAAAAAAGAAAAAATAATGAATGTAAGAAAAAAAGGAAAAAATAATGAATGTAGGAAAAAAGAAAAAATAATGAATGTAGATAAAAGAGGAAAAAATAATGAATGTAGGAAAAAAGAAAAAATAATGAATGTAGATAAAAGAGGAAAAAATAATGAATGTAGGAAAAAAGAAAAAATAATGAATGTAGGAAAAAAAGAAAAAATAATGAATGTAGGAAAAAAGAAAAAATAATGAATGTAGATAAAAGAGGAAAAATAATGAATGTAGATAAAAAAGAGGAAAAAATAATGAATGTAGGAAAAAAAGAAAAAATAATGAATGTAGGAAAAAAAGAAAAAATAATGAATGTAGGAGAAAAAAGAAAAAATAATGAATGTAGGAAAAAAGAAAAAATAACGAATGTAGGAAAAAGAAAGAAAAAATAACGAATGTAGGAAAAAGAAAGAAAAAATAATGAATGTAGGAAAATGAAAAGGAAAAAGAAAAAGAAAAAGAAAGGCGGTAGAACTTAAAAAGAAATTTAAGCAAAATTGACGTAAGAAGGAAACAAAGAACATAAAAAAAGAAAAACGGTATGGATAAGTGAAAGAAAGAAAGAAAGAAAGAAAGAAAGAAAGAAAAACTAAAAAGAAAGAAAGAAAAACTAAAAAGAAAGAAGCTGGATTGGACAATGAGAAACCGAGTATGAAGATTTGCCAAATAAAAGACTTGGAAAAAATACATTGTCAAAGAGACTTTAAATTAGAAAAAAAAAACAACAACAATAAAATGCTAATGCTCAAATTAATCTCTGTGAAGAAACATGTAAGATTTCCCAACAAGTGACCGTCTTCGATCCCAAAGACAGTGTCAAACAGCTAAAGCTAGTTGACTATTTGCTTTGCTCATCGATTTTATCCGTGCACGGATAATAGTTAATCTGCGGTCGGATTATCGAAAAAGACCCGCCAGTCGTCCTTCCATCCGTTGTCATTATTCGAGTGACAGAGAATCCTAAGTTAAGCAAAGAAGGAAAAATAGAGAGAGAGAGAGAGAGAGAGAGAAGCGAAGAGGGAGAGAGGATGGAAAGAGGGAGAGAGGAGCGAAGAGGGAGAGAGGAGCGAAGAGGGAGAGAGGATGGAAATAAGGAGAGAGGATGGGAATAGGGAGAAAGAAGGGAAGAGGAGAGAAGAGGGAGAAAGGAGGGAAGAGAGCGAGAGAGATAAATAAATAAGGAAGGCAAGAACGAAAAAAGGAAAGAGTAAGAAAGAGAGAAATAAAGAAATCGAAAAAGTGTGTGTGCGTGTGTGTGTGTGTGTGTGTGTGTGAGAGAGAGAGAGAGAGAGAGAGAGAGAGAGAGAGAGAGAGAGAGAGAGAGAGAGATATTGCCAAGTCTAGAAAGAGGCTAGTAGTCGGTATGCTTGTGTCACTTACAAGCACACAGTTAAGAAAGGTCTTAGGTCTTGACTGTGTCTGTGTGTCTGTCAGGATTGTGAGGCATTCCTGCCATCACCGGTCAGGTTACAAGTATTCGGAAACATGTAAGAAAATCAATATTGATTGATCATAGCGTTGGTTGATCGATTCAGTTGGCAGATCGAGCGATCATTCACATGATTGGACACTGAATTTAAAGTTCAGAAGACAGATGGGGTGAAATTAGACAAAAAATAAGAGCAACTCAAATCCTTCATCCTACATATATAAACGGCAAATTCTGCTTGTCCGTCGGTGTGTGTGTCTGTCCTCTAATTTTGGCCATACTTGCTCTAAATAGACATAGTATATCTTTGGAACCAGGATGATCCCGGGATTGAAAATATGCTCTTCATATCCAGTACTGGAATTTGAGTCCAGATCAGAAAAGTTAAAAATTGAAAGGTTAAAATAAGTCAAGAAAATAAGTTTTAGAAGTTTTTATTTATTGTATTTAAAGTAACACAAAAACCTTAGAAATGAAAAAAATACCTCCAAAATTTTATAAATGGAAAAAAAATCAGTTTTATTTATTGAAAATGCCAAGAAATCAGAATTAAAGTCAAAGGTTTTGTGACATGAAGTTTTAAAACCTCTCACGTTTCGCAGAGTTTGTGATTTGAAAAACTCGACACTATTGAAGTTCTACGAAGTTTTGTGATTTGAAGAACTCGACACTATTGAAATTCTATGGAGTTTGTGATTTGAAGAACACAATTTTCTGCTTGAATTGCAATCTCAAACAAAATATGAGTTTCATACGAGATCGGTTTTTTGGAAGGAACTGGACTTTTAGCCCGAATCTGAGTTAAAGAGGCATGTTGAACTTTCAGGAAGCTAATTGAGGAATTCAAAGTTATTTCATGAAAATTATTTTTGCTATTTTCTAATCTGAACCAGAGGTGCCATCAGTTTTAGGCTGGGGGCCCAATTAGCCCTACGCAGGAATTAACTCATAGTTTCTACGGAATAGTCGTAGCTAAATAGAATCAACCTTTTTAAAAAAATTTCTTTTGAAAGATCGTGCCTTATCTAAAAGGCAGTTTTTTCAGGGCACCACAATTTGGCGATTCTGATAGAACCACCTGTACTGCTGTTATTAATTCACTTACTTCACATTGACGCCGGTATTATCTGGTGACTGATATCAGAAATCAAGTGACAGTAAAACTCATGAGTACTCTTATTAGCATTCTATATATTTTCAGCTCTTCGGATCATTTCCAAGTACTCCAGTAACAACTGTACTCTTTCTTCTTCTATTTGCCCTGTCATTTCAGGACCTAGGCAATCATGGCCCTCCACGTCTCCCTATCCCTGGTAGCTTTTAGCACGCCTTCTCCTGTTACACCATGCAAAACTTGTTCCGTCATCCACCTGATTAGGTCCTTCAAATATGTTATCCGTTGCTTTCCCCTGTCTCTTTTTCCCTCTATCTGGCCTGTTAGAATCAGGTTCTTCCTCATTGCATGTTCCAGGAACTTCCGCTCTCTCTTCCTGATGCTCAGTATTAATTCCCTATTCGTTTCCATCATTTCTAAAACCGCATCATTGCTCAAATACTCGATCCATGATATTCACAGCATCCTTCTGTAGAACCACATTTCAGTTGCTTCAAGTTTTTCCTTCATCTTTGATGATATTGTCCAACATTCACTGCCATATTGAAGAACTGACATCACATAGCAATCCAGTATTCCCTTCTTTGTTTCTAACGAAATTGTCCTATTTCTTGATACTCTACTCAGCTTCTGGAATGCATTCTTATGCTTTTGGATCTCAGGAATATAAATGTATAGAAACTGCTGTGTCCACAAAGTGAGGGATCAATTTATATATCGTTTGTAATATGAAATTGATCCCCCACTTTATATCCAATATGCTTCTGTAGCACCACATTTCAGTTGCTTCAAATTTTTCCTTCATCTTTGATGATATTGTCCAACATTCACTGCCATATTGAAGAACTGACATCACATAGCAATCCAGTACTCCCTTCTTTGTTTCTAACGAAATTGTCCTGTTTCTTAATACTTTACTCAACTTCTGGAATGCTTCCTTCACCTTTCCTAATGTACCCAGCTTCAAGACAAGGTCGAAGATTTTTATCCTCAGATTTTCTTCCGATTATGATCTGCAGGAATTGCGAATTCTACCATCTGGCGTGTTCCTTTTCTTCTTGTTTTATTTTTTGTTTTGTTTTATTATTTTTTTAATGTCTTGTCCTTTCAGAAACTAGGCAAGCATAGCCCACCAACGATTCTTTTCCCATTATTACTATTATTATCTGCGAACTACCATGAATTTTTTTTAAAGATAAAGGAGTGTTTTTGTTACTTTCTCCATGATTTTGAATTCAGAGTTATTCTGCTCCCAGAGTGAATATCAATCAAGAATCCAGAATACATTTATAAACTTGTTGGTGGAGAGAAGAACTCGACTAATTTAGTTTTCTTCTTTTCAAAAATGAATGACTATATAGAATCCATAGCTAAATCCTCTGCTAAGAAAATTGGATCTCTGTGTAGGCACAGGAAGTTTGTTTTTTTTCCACCTGAAACAATCCTACACATATATAAATCTATCGCCCGCCCGTGCATTGAATACTGCTGCCAAATCTTGTCGGGTGTTTCTGCTATCCACCTAGATGTCCTTGACAAAATCTAACGGAGAATCTGTAATGTGATCGATCGCGACTTAGCATCCACCCGTGCATTGAATATTGCTGACATATCTAGCCGGTTACTCCTGATATCAACCTAGGGGTCCTTGACAAAATCTAACGGAGAATCTGTAATGTGATCGATCGCGACTTAGCATCCACCCGTGCATTGAATATTGCTGACATATCTAGCCGGTTACTCCTGATATCAACCTAGGGGTCCTTGACAAAATCCAACGGAGAATCTGTAATGTAATAGATCCCAACTTGGCAGCTCAGATACACTCACTTTCTCACCGGCGCAATGTGGCTTCCCTGTGTCTCTTGTACAAATACGTTCACGGCTTCTGCTCCGATGAACTTAGCTCACTGGTACCCCCTATATATAAATTTACTCGAGCCACAAGATTAGCAACTAGGTCCCACCCTTTTACTGTGAAACCAATAAATTATAAACTCAAATTCTACTCCAGTAGCTTCTTTTCTTGCACATCTCGCCTGTGAAATTCCCTTCCATTTACTTGTTTTCCCGACAACTATAATCTCCAAGAATTTAAATGTAAAATCAATAATCATCTCCTATCTCACTAACCTACATCTTCTCTCTCATGCTCCTTTCTCCGTCCACTCAACTCTCATCAGTAATCTCATCCTTCTCTTACCCACTTCCTGACACCCCCTAAAACCTGTCACTCTTTCTCATAACTTTCCTCCTATGTAACCCCCTGCAAAACAATGGCAGTAAAATGCCTTGCTTGGGGTGATATGATTATTATAAAAAAACATTTGTGCGAAATTAAACAATAAACTTAGCTGGATATTGAACTTGTGTCTCCGGTTTCACTTTTAGTACGTTCCGCTACTAACAGATCTTGTTTACAATTATCAGATCTAACCTTCTGATGTGGATTAAGAAATCCCTTTAAATCCCAATGCCCCAAACTATTTTATGTGTTTCATTTTCGAGAACAGATCATAACCTTTCCATATCGCCATGGTCTATTATTATTAATATTATTATTATTATTATTATTATTCCAATATTTCCAGAAGAGCACTTTTCCAGAACAGAAAATAAAATATATAAAAAGCCTAGTGTTTAACAATGTTTAATAAGATTACAACCATCTTGCTGTTATTATTATCACAACTATTATTTCATTTAATGAATACTGTGGTGCAGTGGATATCGGCTCGGAACGAGAAATCGGAGAGCCAAGTTCGAATACCAGTTGAATTACTTGCATTCACTTACACGCAAATACCCCTGAGAAAGGTATTAGTCCGTCTCTTCCCTCCAGTTATCGGTTAAATAATAAGACAGATTGGGTTCTATAGCCTTGGCCAGCAACCAGTTTACCGCAGAAAACAATGGCAACCTACTGCGGGATAATCTTCTGCCCAGTCAGTCATGTCTCTTTCGAGACATGATCGCCCAAGCGTGTATCACGTATGGCACTTAACTGACTGACTGAATATAATAGTTAGAAATATGATTAAGGCTTCTAATGGGCATACAGTGGGGGATGAGTTTTCTATTGTTATGAAGTAATAAACTGATCCCCCACTAATTATAATTAATATAATAATGTAATATAATCTATCTCTTATTCCTCCAGCTATGAGTTAAATGACAGGACAGATTGGGTTCTATGGCCTTGGCCGGCAACCAGTCTACCGTAGAAAGCAATGGCAACATACTGCGGGATAATCTTCTGCCCAGTCAGTCATGTCTCTTTTCAGACATGATCCCCCAAGCGTGTTTCACGTATGGCACTTAACTGACTGACACTTTCAATAGGTGTCTAGCAATACTGAAAGAAATTTTTTATTTAAATAGATTTAACTCGTTTTGGATTCTTCACAGTATTTGGTGTTGTTGAAATTATCGCTAAGATTTTTTTGTTGTTTTACAAACTACGTTTCGTTCATTTTCGGAAATCAATCGATGAAATTTAAATAAGCTGATTTGTCTGGAAAAATACTTTGACAAAAGCCCTACATCGCGGTTAAATAATTCCTTTTATCTAATTTAATTTTGTAGGGCTTCATTGTAAACAACATTTTCTCAAGAAAATATTTTCTTTCCTCTTGAACAGCAAAAAAATAATTTCTTAGCATTTCTTACTCTTGAGCATGCCGCATACAACTGGCCGTGTGCAAATATTTTTTTCTAGAGTCAAATTCCAAATTTTTGAAGCGTTTGGCCTTATAATTTATTTATAGTTCTCTCAAACGCAGTGCGAATAGGAAACTGGGTTCTGTATATAAACTATTAAAGAAAAGCGATGCAAAAAAAATTGCGTTTTCTTTAAGCATTTTTCATTAAAATCATTAAATAATTTCTAAAATAGTGGGAGGATTTTGTATGTCCAAAAAATATTTAAAATTTATTTTACTAATCTACGCATCTTAATCTACTAATCTACACATCTTAATCTACTAATCTACGCATCTTAGTAAAAACAACTGTACCTTTTACACCTTAACTTGTTTGCAATTCTCCGCCAAATTTGGTTTCAATTGGTCAACGTAGAGATTGAAACGAACGAACGGGCGGACTAACGGAACTAACAGTTTTATATATATATATATATATATATATATATAATATATATATATATATATATATACATATATATATATATATATATATATATATATATATATATACATAGATAGTTTCAGTTAGATATGGTGTCCACATTCTTCTACATATCACGTCCATTACATTTTTCTTGAGAATCCTTCAGATCCTACGAAGTCTTTCACTTCTACAGAACCTACGAAGTCATTCATTGATGTGTGTATTTCTACACTGACACATTCAAAAACAGAAACCACAACTTCCAAATTAGATATACTAGGACTTTTATCAATGAGGATATTCTGTTGGACTCACCAGGTTTTGAACATTTAATCAAATTTCAGTTCTTTTCGAACTAGTGACATCGGGTTGTGTTGATATCTATGTTCAGTCTACTGGCTGGATATTTTGAGAAGGACAATCGCGCTGCTACTTCCAGACGTCGTATTTCCGCTTCTTCTTTATACATTTGTGGTGCAGTGGATATCGACTCGGAACGACAAGGTATTAATCAGTCTTTTCTCTCTAGTTATGGGTTAAATAACAGGAAAGATTGGGTTTTATAGCCTTGACTGGAAACTAGTCTACCGCAGAAAGCAATGGCAACCTACTGCGGGATTATCTTCTGCCAAGTCAGTCATGTCTCTTTCGAGACATGATCGCCCAAGCGTGTATCACGTATGGCATTTAACTGACTGAATATAATAGTTGAAAGCA
>JBBBDQ010001922.1:302500-332500 GCA_037127315.1 Ascarosepion bandense | reverse complement strand
ATGGCGAAGGAAGCATTCCAGAAGTTAAGTAAAGTATTAAGAAACAGGACAATTTCGCTAGAAACTAGGAAGAGAGTGCTGGATTGCTATGTGATGTCAGCTCTTCAATATGGTAGTGAATGCTGGACAATATCATCAAAGATGAAGGAAAAACTTGAAGCAACTGAAATGTGGTTCTACAGAAGCATACTGGATATAAAGTGGGGGACCAATTCCATAACACATTCAATATATAAATTGACCCCTCACTTTGTGCTCACAGCAGTTTCTATACATTTATATCCCTGAGATCCAAAAGCACAAAGATGCATTCCAGGAGCTGAGTAAAGTATTAAGAAACAGGATAATTTCGCTAGAAACAAAGAAGAGAGTACTGGATTATTATGTGATGTCAGTTCTTCAATATGGCAGTGAATGCTGGACAATATCATCAAAGATGAAGGAAAAACTTGAAGCAACTGAAATGCGGTTCTACAGAAGGATGCTGCGAATCTCATGCATCGAGCATGTGAGCAATGATGAGGTCTTCGAAATGATGGAAACAAAAAGGAAATTAATACTGAGCATCAGGAAGAGACAGCTGAAGTTCCTGGGACACGCAATGAGGAAAGAAGGCCTGAGGAACCTGATACTAACAGGCCAGGTAGAGGGAAAAAGAGACAAGGGAAAGCAACGGATAACATATTTGAAGGACCTAATCAGGTGGATGACAGAACGAGGATTGCACGGTGTAACAGGAGAAGGCGTGCCCAGAGCCACCAAAAATAGGGAAAAGTGGAAAGCCATGATCGTCTACGTCCTGAAGTGACAGGGCACGTAGAAGAAGAAGAAATATCTTATGGATTAAATAGCACAGTAGACCAGGTTACCTAGCCTTGGGTATTAACTAATTCGAAAAAGTGAACTATCTTCCGACCTCAAGAGGAATAATTACATTAAATCAATAGCTAAATCCACTGCTAGGAAGGTTGGGTCACTGTGTCGGGCCAGGAAGTTTTTTCCGCCTTAATCCATTTTGCATATATACAAATCAACCATCCGACCGTGCATAGAATACTGTTTTCATATCTGGTCAGGCCCTCCTGCTGTTCATCACAGTGTTCTCGACAGGCTCCAAATGAGAATCTGTAATGTGATTGGTCCCGACCTGGCAGCTCGAATACAGCCACTTTCTCATCGTCGTGATGTGGC
This sequence comes from Ascarosepion bandense, assembly GCA_037127315.1. NCBI lineage: Eukaryota > Metazoa > Mollusca > Cephalopoda > Sepiida > Sepiidae > Ascarosepion > Ascarosepion bandense. Next base: position 331,309 of record JBBBDQ010001922.1, on the reverse strand, counting down.
TTCCCTCTGTCTCTTCTATAAATATTTTCATGGCTTCTGCTCTGACGAACTTGAGTCACTGGTGCCCCCTCCGCAAGAATGTACTCGGGCAACCAGACTGGCAACAAGGTCTCACCCATTTACAGTTAGATCAAGTAAATGCAGGTGACAACTTTATTTTATCAGTTTCTTTTCTCGCGCTTTCCACCTGTGGAACTCCCTTCTATATACTTGCTTTCCTGACGGATACAACCTCCAGGAATTTAAATGCAAAGTCAATTCCCATCTCTTATCTATTTAACTCAACCCCTTTCTACATCACCCCGTGTATCTTGTTCTTTTCCTTTCTCTCTACCTTCGCAACTGTCCTGTGTTCACATCCTTCTCTTGCCCTTACTTTTTCACCCCTGTAGCTGGTTCGCCTTTGTCTTCACTCTCCTCCTGCCTAATCGTTCAACTCTCTTATGTAGCCCCCTGCACATCAGTGGCGTTCACGCTTTGCTTGGAGTGAAATGATTTTAAAAAAAAGAAGAAATTCTGAATTTAAAGCTATCAAAAAAAGCAATGAAAACCAGTCTACAATTTTTCCTAAGAAAGTATAGCATTTCACAGATAATTAAAGAGAAGGAATTTGCCAAGAGTTATCACTGGTTACGTTCTCAAAGCTGATAGCAATAAAAAATACGACACAAAATTCTATTGGGTGTTTTTTTCTTCATCGTTAGTTTCATTTTCTTATTGACGACGTTCACTTTGTGTTATTTTATTGTATCTACATTTAAAATTATAATTCATTAGCATAATTGTCATAATTAAACATCATAATTAGTATTAATTATCGCTATAATTAATTTTGATAATTGTCATCATCAATTGATATCATTGAATGTGATAATTAATTGCTTTAATTACCTTAGTTCATTTGCATAATTGACATAAGTATTTGATATAATTAACTAGTAACTATCATAATTAATGGCCTTCATTAACATAAGTAATGAACTATTCTGTGATATTACGTAAATTACTGAATGTTTCAATTAAGACGAACTGAGAAACAAAGAAAAGAGTCCTGAAATGTTGCGTAATATCATGTTGCGTAATACCATGTTGCGTAATTAATATCATGTTGCGTAATATCATGTTGCGTAATTAATCTATTCAATTAATATCATGTTGCGTAATATCATGTTGCGTAATTAATATCATGTTGCGTACTATCGTGTTGCGTACTATCGTGTTGCGTAATATCATGTTGCGTAATTAATATCATGTTGCGTAATATCATGTTGCGTAATTAATATCATGTTGCGTAATATCAGGTTGCGTAATTAATATCATGTTGCGTAATATCATGTTGCGTAATTAATATCATGTTGCGTAATATCATGTTGCGTAATTAATATCATGTTGCGCAATATCATGTTGCGTAATTAATATCATGTTGCGTAATATCACGTTGCGTAATATGTTGCGTAATATCATGTTGCGTAATAGCATGTTGCGTAATATCATGTTGCGTAATATCATGTTGCGTAATATCATGTTGCGTAATAGCATGTTGCGTAATATCATGTTGCGTAATTAATATCATGTTGCGTAATATCATGTTGCGTAATTAATATCATGTTGCGTAATTAATATCATGTTGCGTAATATCATGTTGCGTAATATCATGTTGCGTAATTAATATCATGTTGCGTAATATCATGTTGCGTAATATCTAATATTGCAGTGAATAATCTCGTCATGGTTCTATAGTAAGATACTGAGAATATCATCAATCGAGCACGTGAGGACCGACGAAATTTTAGAGAAAATGGAAGCAAAAGAACACTTATATTTAGAAAGAGAACGTTGAAATTTTTTGTGTACAAAGTGAGGAAAGAAAACGTGGAGAATTGTGAATTCATAGAGCCCAGGTCATCCGAACAACAACCATGAAAGTATATATGAAATAGGCTCTGGAAAAGTAGTTAAAAGTGAGATGCCAGGTCAGGACTAACGAGATTGGAAATTCTTCTTTGAATCAAGAATCTTTAAATATATAACAACAGCGTCAGATCATCTATATAACAGCTATGTACCTAAACATAACACATTTTGCTCCATACACATTGAACGATTTTTTTAATCATTTCACCCCAAGCAAGATATTAATGCCACTGATGTGCAGTGGGCTACATAAGAGAGTTGAAGTATTAGGCAAGAGGAGAGTGAAGACAAAGACGAACAAGCTACAGGAGGTGAAAGAGAAAAGGCAAGAGAAGGATGTGAACACAGGAGTGAAGACAGTTGCGAAGGTAGAGAGAAAGGAAAAGAACAAAACACACGGGTTGATGTGGAAAGAGCTGGAGTTAAGTGGATAAGAGATGAGAATTGCATTTAAATTCTTGGAGGTTGTAGCTATCAGGAAAGCAAGTATATGGAAGGGAGTTCATTGAGATCATTTATTTGATGTCCTGTTAAAATGATAACACTGTTCCTAACTCCACTGAACAATAAAGGATTCATTTTGGCATAGCAGAAAGAACTTCCCTCTGAATCAACAAACTGAAGAAGATTCAGGATCGAGCCATTATTTCCTTAATTCCTGGTTTTTGCCATAAAGCCATTTTTATCTCTAATGTCGCTTTTATATAAATGGTATTTTTGTACTGAGTAATGCGTTGTGGTGAAGTGGATATCGGCTCGGAACGAGAAATCGGGTGCCGTGTTCGAATTCCAGCTGAATTCATTGCATTCACTTACGCGCAAATACCCTTGGGAAAGGTATTCATCCATCTATTCCTTCCAGTTATGGGTTAAATAACAGGACAGATTGGATACTATAGCCTTGGTCGGCAACTAGTCTACCGCAGAAAGCAATGGCAACCTACTGCGGGATAATTTTCTGCCCAGTCAGTCATGTCTCTTTCGAGACATGATCGCCCAAGCGTGTATCACGTATGGCACTTAACTGACTAACTGAATATAATAGTTGGAAATATGATTAAGGCTTTTAATGGACATAAAGTGGGGGATCAGTTTTCTATTGTTATGAAGTAATAAACTGATCCCCCACTAATTATAATTAATATAATAATGTAATATAATCTATCTCTTCTTCCTCCAGCTATGAGTTAAATTGCAGGATAGATTGGGTTCTATAGCCTTGGCCGGCAACCAGTCTACTGCAGAAAGTAATGGCAACCTACTGCGGGAAAATCTTCTGTCCAGTCAGTCATGTCTCTTTCTAGACGCCTAGTGTATTTTGCTCTTTTTCTTTCTCCGTCTACCCTCGCAACTGTTTCACACTGGTATTCCCATCCTTCTCATGCCTTTTATCTGATACTCCCTGCAACTGATTCGTTATTCTCTTCGCTCTCCTGCTTAAACTTTCACTCTCCTCTTATGTACCCCCTGCGCACCAGTGGCGGTACCGCCTTGCTTGGGGGTGAAAAAAAAAACATGATTGCTTAGACGTGTATGGCAATTAACTGACTGAAGAGAACATATCTAAATACTGAATGATTTTTCTTTACAGAAGTTCATTCAAACAAGTAAATTGCTCGCTATAACATTACACCGTAAAAGTTTCAGTTTTCAACAATTCGGAATAAATAATACCTGTTTAATTCAAACGACTACCGAGCTCCTACCAAGGCTCAAATATTGACAATTCTCTTGATTGATTCGTTTTCTACGACTTATCAACTCTTTATAGATTATTTAAAGCTAGAAAATATTTCAAATTAACGAAGTACTCCCTTTCTAATGAGTCTAATTTTTGTCTAAAACTTACTCCTGTTGAATGATTACACAAACAAAAAGCAGAGTAAGCATTGAAGACACTTCTAAAATTTCTCTAACATTATTCAGAAGATGGTACGAAAAACCTTTCCTCAAACTCTACAAAAAAAAAAGAAGAAAACAATAAAAAAAAAGAATTAAAACAACAACAACAAAAAAAGAACTAAAACAACAACAAAAAAAAGAACAAATTGTTAACAATTATAATATTTACAGGAATAGAAGTTATGATACCGAAACGGTTATTATTATAGAAAAACAAAATAGTCGTAACGAGTTCGAATTTGGTTCTCAGCTGTTCATATTTACTTCCCGTTAATGACAAACAGTCATAAAATCGTTTTTCATTCTGTCCCATTACCAAATATTTGATTATATCAGAATACTACGATACTTTATAGTAGTTAACTGAGCACTCGAACCAAACTACTTTCTAGTAAACAGTTTATTTGCCTAGCTAGATTCAAAACAACTATGAGGTGCTATAGACTGATACTAAAAATACCATGGATTGAACATGCAAGCAATGAGGAAGTACTAAATAAAATTGAAACTAACAGGAGACTTAGCATGAGAAAGAGCTAGTTGAAATTTCTGAGACATATAATGAAGAAAGAAGGCTCAGAGAATGTAAAACTCACGGAATATACTGAAGCAGGAAGGGCAAAAAGTAAATCGACAGTAACCTACATAATGGTGATGTGACACAAAGCCGAAAGTATGGGGTACCCAATGAGGATCAAACACACTACTCAATTGTAATGATTCTAGCGTGACAAGCTTGGTAATCACTATGCCTCCCAAAACTACGATGCAGACGCTGGTGTCCCTCAAGGCTCTATTCTAGGTCCTACGCTTTTTCTGATCTACATTGACGATCTCCCTGATGTAATAAGATCCCAAATAGGCATATACGTTGACGACACCACCGTTTACTCTCGCCTTGATCAAAAATCTGCTGAGGTTGACAAAGCGAACCTCGCTGCCGAGCTTGAGAAGAACCTCCAATCCGTTGTGGACTGGCTTAAGAAATGGCTCGTATATTTTAATGCTTTCAAAACGGAGCTGCTATCAATTAACCATCATGGACAATTAACCAGCATGGAACCGGCTAGCCTCCCTGAGAGTAAAACACTACGCCTCCTTTGCCTCACACTCTCAGCGGACCTCAAGTGGAATGACTATATCGAATCCATTGCTAAATCTGCTGTTGAGATGGTCGGTTCACCGTGCAGGGCCAGGAAATTTTCCCGTCTGAGTTCATCCTGCACATATATAACTCTACCATCCGCCCGTGTATTTAATACTGCTGCTACATCTGGTCGGGTGTCTCTGCTATTCACCTCGGGGTTCTTGACAAAATCCACCGGAGAATCTGTAATGTGATTGATACCGACTTGAGAGCTCGGCTGCAGTTGCTCTCTCACCGGTGTGACATGGCTTCCCTGGGCCTCTTCTATAAATACTTTCACAGCTTCTGCTCCAATGAACTTAGATCACTGGTGCCCCTTATGCATGAATTTATACGAGCCACTAAATGAGCAACTAGGTGCCACCTTTTTACAGTGAAACCGATAAAACGTAACCACAATTTCTACTCTAACAGCTTTTTTTATCGCACCTCCCACGTGTGGAACTCCCTTCCACATACTTGCTTCCCTAACAGCTACAATCTCCAGGAATTGAAATGTCAGGTCAAAAGACATCTATCACACTAATTCGCAACCATTCTCACAAGCTCTTTTTTCATCTACTCTACCCCCATTCCCGGTATTTTCATCCGTCTATTACCCTCCTCCTGACATTTCCTATAACTAACCCCACTTTCTCATCACTATCCCCTATGTAACCCCCTGTGCAACAGTAGCAGTAGATTGTCTTGCTTTGGGTGAAAAAAAAAAAAAAAGTGACTTAGTAACCTACATATTGAGTATCTATAAATGTATGACAGAGCTGAACGTTGCTTAGCACAATAAAGGAAGTTGTGAAGAGCCATGGTCAATCAAGTTCTAAAACAACTAGCTAAGTATAACAACATTGACTGGGATGAATGCGATAGACAGAACTCGGTTAAACTCTTTTTCTACAAGTCCATCTTATTAACAGATGAACAAATAAAACGAAAAATAAATATATTTTTATTGTCAAAACACATATCCACTAGAGCTTAATTTTATCATATAAATAAAATAAGTTTGTAAGGAAACGTCAAAACTGACCCCCTACCGTTTTTAGGGGGTGGTATATAAACAGTGATTATTCTGTAAAAATGCTTGTGTTGGCGTGATTCGTGTTGTCGGGGTTCTCAACGGAGAAGACATATTTCACGATTATGAAAGCTGTAGGAAGGGGAAAAAAATTAAAATAAAAGACTTTGTAGAAAGAAAGGGGAAAGCAAATAAGTCATTTAGCAGAAGAATTTGTTGCAACACTAAAGGGTAATGATACAGAATTATAAATCTATAAAGGGACTTTCAGTGTCTGAATTGAAAAGAAGGAAAAAACTTGTGTACGCATCCAAGTCACCATGTTGCACAGTTGGGTTAGGAGGCAGGAATACTTCCTGGTCCTCGACTTTAAGGTAAGTGGTAGTGGCGGGAAAATAATTATAGGAAGTGGGTAGATTATCGACTTGGTAGTCGTTGTTCCCTGACAATCAGTAACATTGCACACGCAGAAGTAAATGCGTGAGTGAGGAGGTGATTATATCCTGTAGATATCAGGATAAGAAAATGGTTTCTTATTAAAATTATCTTTATAGTACAAGAGCGTAGTAAAAAGATAAAGAAAAAAGAAAAAAAATCACTCAGCGATTGCTAATTATTGCCCTACGATAAGCGCCCTCATATGCTAATATTAAATTCAAATTGAGAGATGGCAATATATCGTCTTTAAAAAGTACAGAACATTGTTATGCGATGTTATATATATGTGTGTGTGCGTGGATGACTAATAGGAGACTTTGAAAAACAGTAGCTACTCTGGCATGTACGCATCATTAATGAATTAGATCACTCTGGCTATTGGGCGTGTAAAATGACAATATAGATGCTAAAAAGTCTGCCTACTTCTACGGTGCGCCCAGGGCCCAGAGGTAGAACCGCCGACTGACGCCACTTCGGTCGGGTTTCAATCCTGGGTTAAAAGCAATCGGAGTCTAACCGTACTGATGAGCTGTGATACAGCGAAACAGATCTGTCTGCCGATGACTATATATATATATATATATATATATATATATATATATATATATATTCAGTTCGGATGTGCGTCGTAGTGTAATGCTACAGAATAAGAGATCGGAGAGCCGAGTTCAAATTCAGTTCGAATTTGTTACTTTCACTTACACTCAAATACCCTTAGGAAAAGTATGAATTCATTGCTTCTCCTCCAGCTATGGGTTAAATAGCAGAACAGACTGGTTTCTATAGCCTTGGTTAGCAGCCAGTTTATTGCAGAAAGAAACGGCAAAGTACGACGGGAAAATCTTTTGCCTAGTTAGTCCTAAATTGAAAGAGATATGATCGTCCAAGCGTCGTTGTCACGTACGACACTTAACCGAGGTTCCGTCCTTTCTCCGAGCAGACAAACTTTTTGGTACCTGGATTTTATAAATTTAAGCGCATTACTTTAAGCGGCAAGGTTCCACCATTTTACAGTTGAATGAAAGCGTAAGTTCTGTTCTAACAGTTTCTTTACTTGCACTTCTTGTTTGTGGGGATGTGCGTTGTGGTGCAGTGGATATCGGCTCGGAACGAGAAATCGGGAAGCCTAGTTCGAACTCCAGTTGAATTCATTGCATTCACTTACGCGCAATTACCCTTGGGAAAGGTATTAATCCGTCTATTCCCAGTTATGAGTTAAATAACAGGACAGATTGGGTTCTATAGCCTTGGCTGGCAACCTGTCAGCCGCAGAAAGCAATGGCAACCTACTGCGGGATAATCTTCTGCCCAGTCAGTCATGTCTCTTTCGAGACATGATCGCCCAAGCGTGTTTCACGTATGGCACTTAATTGACTGACTGAATATAATAGTTGGAATAATGATTAAGGCTTATATTGGTCATAAAGTGGGGGATCAGTTTATTACTTCATAACAATAGGAAACCGATCCCCCACTAATTACTACTTAATAATATAATACATTTCTTTTCCCTTTACCTATGAGTCAAATAACAGGACAGATTGGGTTCTATAGCCTTGGTCGGCAACCTGTCTACCTCAGAAAGCAATGGCAACCTACTGCGGGATAATCTTCTGCCCAGTCAGTCATGTCTCTTTCGAGAAATGATCGCCCAAGCGTGTATCGCGCATGGCACTTAACTGACTGAATGAATATAATAGTTGGAATCATGATTAAGGCTTCTACTGGTCATGAAGTTGGGGGATCGGTTTTCTATTGTTATGAAGTGATAAACTGATCCCCCATTATACTTAATATAATAATAGAATATAACCTATTTCTTCTCTCTCCAGCTATGGGTTAAATAACAGGACAGACTGGGCTCTATAGCCTTGGCTGGCAACCATTCTACCGCAGAAACTAACGGCAACCTACTGCGGGATAGTCTTCTCCCCAGTCAGTAATGTCTCTTTCCAGACATGATCGCCTAAGCGTGTATCATGTAGGGAACTTGACTGACTTGTTTGTAAAAGCCACTTTAGGTTTCTTGCTTTCCAGACACCTTTGATCTTCAAGAATTTAAATGCAATGTTAGGCGTTATCTTCCGTCTTCTTAATTCCCTATTTTTTTTTTAATTGTCATCTTTCCTTAATAATGTTTTATTTTTCTCATATTCTCGCCCACTCAGTAAACACTTTTGCGCCTTAATTAGCTTGCCTGGAGTGAAATGATTTAAAAAAAAAAAAGAGATTCTATTTAGTGTCATTTGGTACAAGTCTACAAAGACAGGGCTATGTTCAAAACGTTCAAAGTCAATGCCAATGGCTTGTCTGGTTAACTTCATGAGATACGCTTAGTAATTATAATAAATAAAATATTTGTTTATCATTGCTTTTTTGTGGGAAGGGGTTTTTCTCATTTTTCATTTTGATACTTTTTTCTTCGAGTTTCTCGCTTTTCTTCCTTTTTTCATTTATATTTCATTTCCTACTTTGTATTACCGGTTCGTATCCTTTTCCTTTAAGGGTTCTGGGCATGATGGCAAACTGCATCCAGCAGCAAGGCCTCTGAATTAGAGGTTGTGAAGAGCATAGGACCACCTCTTAATTGCTGTTGTTTCCAGGTCCACCCTGAACTATGGGCAAATAGTTAACCCCCAAACTGGGATCAAAACATTATGAAAGTATAAAAATATACTTTTATAGAAATATATACATAAAAATATACTTTTATAGAAAAATATACATTTTTGAAAGAAAAATATTACCAACAATATATTTTGAAGGAAAATTATTACCATAACACGTTTTTAAAGGAAAAAAAATGTCATAATATATTTTTGAAGGAAAACAAAATCTATCTTTGTAAAGTAGTGTGAGAGGCTCTTTGCAGATGCGTCTCTTATAACAAAGCTGTTCATCAGACTTGCTTTCTAACCAGTAAAGTTTTGTCGGCGTTTATATAACCTTTCAAGGTTGACATGGTGTAAAACTCAATCTAACCAAAATCTTTTTCTTTAAACATTAAATTCTTTTCTTTCTTTATGACTTTTAGTTTTCTTTTCTTCTTCCATTAAGCCATTTCTTTTAACGTTTCTTTTCTTTCAACCTATTTTGTTATAATCTAAACTTATTTATGAATGGAACTTTGTGTGTGTGAGTGTCTTTGTGTGTCCGTTAACTATAGACTCCGAAACGGCCGAACCGATTTTCTTGAAAATTTACACAGTTGTACTATAATCGCCTGCGAGTGTTCTTAGCTAGGTTTTGTGTCGAGGTACCCCCGATAAATATCGAAAATCGATAATCGAAAAAATCGAGTTATAGAAGGAGTAATCTGATTTTAATCAAATTTGAAACACTCATAGACAAAGACATAAGAAACGATATTCAGAAGTTTCAAGGTTGCAGTTCTTACAATAGTGCAGAAAATCGATAATATATATATATATATAGATAAGGCAAGATGTGTGTGTGTGTGTGTGTGTGTGTGTGTGTGTGTGTGTGTGTGCGTGTGTGTCTGCTTATCTGCCTGTATGTCTGTATTTTTTTTCAGCCCTTTTATTTTAGTTTTTGTTTCGGGTTTGGCTCTAAGTAGGTATAATTGTAGTTCTGAGTCTCAGCCATGATACCATTTACTCAGAGGACTTATTTAGCCTTCAAAATTCAGTTTACGATGAAAAAAAACTTATTTGATATCGATACCAGGAAATCAAAATTTGACTTACATCCATTCATTTTTCATTCAGTCTACGGTTTTGATTTAACTGGAAACAACTATTGCTTTTTAGTCTTTCGTGCCAACGTCCAAAGAGTCTGAGCTCCGGGACCATGGATTAGTTTTAAAGCTTTCATTACACCAGAGCAACACCGGGTTATACTGATAGTAACTACGCAAATCCCTTATCAATTCAACATTTTACATTCTATTTTCAAGTTGGTTTCTGCTTTGTAGATTCATAATTCCAAAGACTAAAAGAGTCTTCAATTAATTTAACATCAGTAACAATTTTCCGGAAGATTCAAACCGAATTCTTTCTTTGATTTATAACTTTACAAAGTGAAAATCCAGGCACATTTAGCAATTCAGTGCAACGTCGTAAGAACACCTTGCCATGGTGCAATGGTCAACAAACTATTACCACCAGAACGAATTTGACTCTCACTGAGGGCACTACAATGAAGTTAGTAAATAAAGAGATGTAGAAAACCTGATTCTCGGGCGGGGGGGTTGGTGTGGCAACAAGATCAATTTCTCTGAAAGGTGACTAAAGGCCTTTATTTCATTTTAAACCAAACCACTTTTAATGGCAAATAATAAGAACAAGAAGAAATCTTCCTGAACATTATACAGTGGAAATATTTTGATAAAATTCAGGTTTAAAACTACCCGCCAGGATACATACTTTTTATCTATCCTATGCAGATCAGAGAAGAAATAAAAATCCCAGCCCTGATGAGTGACGACTACGAAGTCATCATGAACCTGAGCAGATAAAGTGACAAATTATATATATATATATATATATATATATATATATATATATATATATATTGGGCGTGTATAACGATAATATACACGCTAAAAGTCTGACTCTTTCTACCGAGCGCCTATAGCTCAGAGGTAGAATCGCTGAGCGACGCCAATTCGGTCGGGCTTCAATCCTGGGTAAAAAGCAATGGGATGTCTAACCGTACTGATGAGCTGTGATACAGCGAAACAGATATGTCTGCAGATGACTAATATATATATTTAAGACTTACGTTGCATGTTTCCGACTGTAGCTGTATTAGGATCCATTTAAATACACCCGGCATCGTACCAAACTGTACGCAACATACTTTTACATATTGTTGAAAATACGAGCATTATAGACTCACACACACAAACACACACACACACACACACACACACACACACACACAAAGGTTACAAATAATGAAATCGTTTATAATAAAAAGGAAGCCAAATCTCAATTATGAACTCATCCATAACGTGTTGACTATATTTGGAAATTACAAATCTTCCCAACCCGATATATACGTTTAAAAAATTCTACATATTCAGTAAAATACAAACGATCTATGATAATGGCTAAAACCATAGTCGAAAGCGTTCGGATCTACAGATAATATGTACAGTTTTATACACTATGTCCAGAAAAGAAATTACTTGTAAAAATGCAAGAAAAATATAATAAAATGCTTAATTGCAGTTCCTTGTCAGTGGTATTTGATGAAACTTGTATAAAAGAAGGACTGCTACTCAAATACTCAATTATATAATTTCAGATATAACTAAAAATATATCTGTAAAAGGATTATATGAATAAAAACAAAAGGAAAACTTTTCTGGATTAAGATTAGAACAAGAAAAGTAAAGAAAGATAATTTTTTGATACAGTAATAGTTTAATGATACAGGTCTTACTAATTAAAGGGGAGGAGGGCTGGTTTCATGCCTTTCCCAAGACTATTTGCACGTAGGTGAATATGAAGAACCCAAATGTAATTAGAACTCGGCACTCTGATTAAAATTTCAGATTCATCATCCATTACACCACCTGCACATACAATCTTACAGCCCTTGTTATTCCAAGCGGTCACTCTTCTAGGTATTAACCAAACTCGGCTTAACTTCGGTGATCGTCAGTCAGTCAGTTTAGGTGCCATACGTGATACACGCTTGAACGATCATGTCTCGAAAGAGACATGACTGACTGGGCAGAAGATTATCCCGCAGTAGGTTGCCATTGCTTTCTGCGGTAGACTGGTTGCCGACCAAGGCTATAGAACCCAATCTGTCCTGCTATTTAACCCATAACTGGAAGGAAGAGACGGATTAATACCTTTCCCAAGGGTATTTGCGCGTAAGTGAATACAATGGATTCAGCCGGAATTCGAACTCAGTTCCCCGGCTTCTCGTTCCGAGCCGATATCCACTGTACCACAACGCACATTCGGTGATCGTAGATATCCCAAAAAGACATTTGAGAAAAGTCAAAAGGATAATTAGAAAGAAAAGTTGATTAACCAAAGGAAATATTTGAAGTTGGTTTTGCGAATTTTTACCCTTTGTTGCACATTGGTTATAATTGTAATTAATATTGCAACAAAGTGTTAACAGCGAGAAACTATTGAAAATATTAATAAGACTGGCTACTGATATTGAAAGCAACGAAACTGCCACCATAAATTAACATCGTACAAAGAAATGCGTAATTTGGCCGAATAAGTTCAGATAATCTATTTTCTTAATATTACTTTTTTGTAGTGAATTTGGAGTTATATTGGCTGGACAAGATGGCTTAGTTAGAGGTTGCGTCTTTCAAGAAATTACTCAACCAACAAGACTTACAATTCAAGAGTAAATATGTCCGCTTGTTGCCCGGTTTACGCTTCTCTCCTGTCTTTTGGACAGGAGTAGAAGTTTTTCTCTTGTTTTCTGTTTAGGATTAGGTTTATGGTTCTTCGTAAAATCTTCTAATTCTCTTTCACACCCAATAATCTTTTGCGTCTTAATGATATTATCGCCTTGCTTTGGTGAAATGAATAAAAAATAGTCGTGACAAAGAACAATGTTTTGTTTTATCATAACATGTCGCAAAAATGGATGAGAGATCGAAGAGAACTTCAAAATAGATGAGGGGTCAAAGGAAACTTCAAAACTGATGAGGTGTCAAAGGAAACTTCAAAATAGATGAGGGGTCAAAGGAAACTTCAAAATAGATGAGGGGTCAAAGGAAACTTCAAAATAGATGAGGGGTCAAAGAAAACTTCAAAACTGATGAGGGGTCAAAGGAAACTTCAAAATAGATGAGGGGTCAAAGAAAACTTCAAAACTGATGAGGGAGTCAAAGGAAACTTCAAAACTGATGAGGGGTCAAAGGAAACTTCAAAATAGATGAGGGGTCAAAGAAAACTTCAAAATAGATGAGGGGTCAAAGGAAACTTCAAAACTGATGAGGGGGTCAAAGGAAACTTCAAAATAGATGAGGGGTCAAAGAAAACTTCAAAACTGATGAGGGGTCAAAGGAAACTTCAAAATAGATGAGGGGTCAAAGAAAACTTCAAAACTGATGAGGGGTCAAAGGAAACTTCAAAATAGATGAGGGGTCAAAGGAAACTTCAAAACTGATGAGGGGTCAAAGGAAACTTCAAAACTGATGAGGGGTCAAAGGAAACTTCAAAACTGATGAGGGGGTCAAAGGAAACTTCAAAACTGATGAGGGGGTCAAAAGAAACTTCAAAATAGATGAGGGGGTCAAAGGAAACTTCAAAACTGATGAGGGGGTCAAAGGAAACGGCAGTGAATTATTGTAAGCTTTTTGAATGGTTGTTATAGTAACAAGTTCTATAATTAGAGTAACATAGTTCATACCTGCGAGGAATGAACTATTCCTTTTGCTATATATAATTTACCTGAGTGACTTCCGGAGAGCAGTTTCTTGCAGTAACTGCCATTGTCACTGTCACCTCACTGCCTTCGGGCGGAGAATATTAACCTAGTCGTGGCTGGGCCGAAGGGTAGAGTCACGACTGGGGAAAATTAGACAGAAATTTTTGGCCGGGCTATATGGCCCGGAGAACCCACATTAAAAAGGCCTTGTGCCACATTTTAGCCTAGTGGGGTAACTGAATACTGCAGTGACAAGCAGTCAACCACTTGACTCTAATTCTTTCAACACCCTGTATATCCTTTCCTTTCTCTCCACCTTTGCAACTGTCATCACACATGTATTTCCATTCTTCTCTTGCTCCTTTCTAACTGGTTCGTCTTCCTCTTCACTCTCTTCTACTTAATCTTTTTACTCTTATGTAGCCCCCTGCACATCAGTGGCATTACCGCCTTGCTCGGGGTGATACGATTAAAAAAAAAGTACAGCAGTTAACGACAGCTACTAGTCAGGAAGCGTAATAATACCTTCGGACTTAGTGATTTCTGTATTACTTATTATTAACATTTCTTTAAATATCTTGTTATACTAATATACTGTTTTAAATCTACCTTCTTGTTCCGTGTCGAAGATCCACGACAATAATACAGATAAAAAAAACCCCAAGACACTTTATGCTAGACGTCCACCCCGAATCACGCTATTAGCTGGGTAGCTAAATTTAGGATTTCTCGTTTTCTTGTGAATTGATTTTGTACTGTGTCGTGGTTCGTACCATGAGACATCCGGTCGCCCGGATGTATAAAAGACAATGTGTGTTTAACACGAGAAGTCGTCATTATCATGGACTTCGGCAAGTAACACCTACTCCTGCGAGAGACTGTAAATATTGTATATACCTCTTGGTTGTACCACTCTGGTAATAAAGTAGTTTATCTACATTTCACTGTGTATCTCTTCATTCCACGATACAACATTTTGATAAAATCTTTCTCAGCTGGTTTGCCTAATATAGGAACACCATTGTTAGATTTTCATTATTCTGTCTAACGTCCTTTATTTTTTTTAATTCCAGATTCGACAGTTTTGGGGCGGGTCATTCTAATAGCGACTTTCCTCTCTAAAAACAATGGGACGTGGAAATGGCCTTAACGATGAAAAAGTGTCATCTTCAAGCAAACTGCTAAAGACAGCTCTCTTCATTTCATTACGGGGAAGTTAGGTAGTCATGTGAACACGGTTAGATGATTTCTGAGGGACCATTCACCAAAGAAGAATGATCCGATTGTGGGACCTCTAAGACTGTGACAGCTATGGATTTAAGGGTTATTAGACGCAAGTTACATGGAAAACCCAGACAAACAAGTAATGTCATTTCCACCGCCGCTGGGCTTCCTCATGTACCGAAAACTATCACAAACCGCTTCCACGAGACAAAGGCTTCCGTGCGAGCTCTCCTGAAACTGCCTCCTCTAATAACCCGACACAGGAATTTGAGGATTAAATGGGCTCCGAAGTACACGGCGTTTGACATGTGTTGTGTTCTCTTTAATGACGAGACCAGGGTGGATTTGGTTGGTTCTGTTTCAGACATGAGCGTCACTAACGTCTACGACGTCAACAACAGGATAGACGAGTCATGTTGTTGGCTGGTATCGTTGTCGACAGACTTGTTGGCTCAGTCAGGGTGGCTGAAGGGATTAAAGTGACAGTAGCCGCCTACTGCAATCTCCTGAAAGTTTTGGGTTCTCGGCGAGATGACATACCACTGTCACTTTTAAGGACTCTAGTATTTATGCATGATGACGTTCTCTCTCACACTACCAGGGCCACCACAAAGCATTCCTAGACTCTTCCGGCGTACAAGGTGAAAAGTTGACGGTGTGACCACCAGCTTCTCCGGATCTCAACCCTATTGAAAATCTTTGGTTCTTTATTAAATAAGCATTTATTCTGATAGACGTCAATTTACGTTGAAAGATATCGACGACCATCAAAGCTGCAATATAGGCAGTCCAACCTACAACATTTTAAAATATTTGACAGATTCCACGACTAATAAAGCTTTTGCAATTATCTCTCAAAATGGCGCTCATGTGGCCAAATATTTCATTATGCTAGTAAATATCAATATTATTACGGTTAAATATAAAGATCAATCATTCTGAAACTTTAAAAACTGACAAAAGAACTTAAAAATTGAATGGTTATTAACAAACTTTTATAAACTAGGTCCCACCCTTTTACTGTGAAACCAATAAAATGTTAACGCAAATATGGTTAAGGCTTCTACAAGACACAAAGTGGGGGATCGGTTTTCTATTGTTATGAAGTAATAAACTGATCCCCCACTAATTATACTTAATATAATAATGTAATATAACCTATCTCTTCTCCCTCCAGTTATGGGTGAAATAATAGGACAGATTGGGTTCTATAGCCTTGGTTGGCAACCAACCTACAACAGAAAGCAATGGCAACCTACTGCAAGATAATCTTCTGCCCAGTCAGTCATGTCTCTTTCGAGACATGATCGCCCAAAGCATGTATCACGTATGGCACTTAACTGACTTACTGAAATAAATAAACATGTATTTTCTTTGTATAACAACACCTGACTCCTTAAACAACTTATTATCAATATTTTTAATAGGAGATTATATATGGTAAAACTGAAATATTTTGCTCGTATGAATATATCCTAGAAAACTTACCAATATCGGTTAATAGAAATTTCATTGTATACTGATCTGCCTTTTGGCTGGTCTGTCCGACCAATTAAAACATGCTAAGGCAAGTTTAGTACGCGGTTACCGCGTATGCGAGGGCAGGGTAATATTTGATCAGTGGCCCGATCGTACGCGCCCGCTTTCCCCACATTAAAACCGACCTTCTGTCGCATCAACGTCTCATTGCGAAGACGAGGTAAATAGTAATACCAATTTCATTGTAAATACATTGATTTCCATATTATATTATTAGTTCAGTGATCTTCAATAAAAGGTTCTATCTAGGTCTCTCCATATCTATCTCTCAGCCTCTTCATATTTATCTATCTATATATCTATACCAGCCTCTTCATATCTATCTGGCAATATTATTTGTAGAACAATAAGCGACGATTGCTTCTGAAAGGAGAAGATCCCTATCACGTTATTCTTTTCGGTAGCCTTGTTTCCATTACAAGAGAATGAATAATACAGCATTGTTTTACAAAAAGAAAACACAACAAAGGAATGACAGCAACAAAAAAGAATAAATAATATTCGGTACTGAATTCTCTAGTGTGTTCCATTGGAAATGAAATGATAACGGGTTTTAATCAGTGGTGCCCCTAAATATTTGTGCCACAATTGCGTCCCAAGGCTCCTTCAATTTTTTTTTTGCTTTGCTTTTTTAAAGAAAAAGAAAATATAATTTCTCTTAGAAGTCTTGATAAGCGAAACCAATATTTCAAGCGAAGCCAATTTTCGTCGTCTTCTTCTATGTGCCCTGTCCTTTCAAGACGTAAGCGATCATGGCTTTCCACGTCTCCCTATCCCTATTGGCTTCCCCTGTTGCACCACCCAAACCCAGCTCTGCCATCCACTATCTCAAGCCCATAAATCTAGAATATAAATGTATAGAAACTAGCATGGCCACAAAATTAGGGATTTGTTTATATATTGATTATTATATAGAATTGATCCCCCGTTTTATATCCACATTATAATTTCTTATAAACAGCTGGCATACATATTCTTCTTCTATGTGCCCCGTCCCTTCAGGACGTAGGCGATCATGGCTTTCCACGTTTCCCTATCTCTGGTGGCTCTTAGCACGCCTTCTCCTGTTACAACATGCAACCCCCGTTCCATCATCCAATTGATTAGGGACTTCAAATATGTTATCCGCTACTTTCCCCTGTCTTTTTTCCCTCTATCTGGCATGTTAGTATCAGGTTCTCCAAACCCTCTTTCCTCATTGCATGTCCAAGGAACTTTAGCTGTCTCTTCCTGATGCTCAGTATTAATTTCCTTTTCGTTTCCATCATTTCCAAGATCTCATCATTGCTCACATGCTCGATCCATAATATTCAGAGCATGCTTCTGTAGAACCACATTTCAGTTGCTTCAAGTTTTTCCTTAATCTTTGATGATATTGTCCAGCATTCACTGCCATATTGAAGAACTGACATCACATAGCAATCCAGGACTCTCTTCTTTGTTTCTAGCGAAATTGTCCTATTTCTTAATACTATACTTAGCTCATGGAATGCATCCTTGTGCTTTTGGATCTCAGGAATATAAATGTATAGAAACTGATGTGACCACAAAGTGAGGGGTCAGTTTATATATTGATTGTAATATGGAATTGATCTCCCACTTTATATCCAGTATGCTTCTGTAGAACCACACTTCAGTTGCTTCAAGTCTTTCCTTAATCGTTGATGATATTGTCCAGCATTCACTGCCATATTGAAGAACTGACAACCCATAGCAATCCAAGACTCTCTTCTTTGTTTCTAGTGAAATTGTCCTGTTTCTTTATACTTTACTCAACTTCTGGAATGCTTCTTTCGCCATGCCAATTCGCCTTCGGATCTTTTTGTTGCACTTTCCGTCTTCTCAGGTATTTAAATTTTTGTGCCAATTTGATTTTAATATCCCCCAGCTATATTTGGTATGTTGGGCTGCCTTTTTTTTTTCGGCTAATTTCACGGTGTCGTCACCAGCCGTGGAGCTAGTCCTATTGATACTCGTTAATATAGCCAGTTCAATCCTCACCGATTACACCTGTAAAAGGGTGGGATCTAGTTGCTAATCTAGTATCTCGTTCAAATTCGTATTTAGGGGGCACCAGTGATCCAAGTTCATCGGAGCAGAAGCCGTAAAAGTATTTATAGAAGAGACACAGGGAAGCCACGTCGCGCCGGTGGGAGAGAGACTGCAGGCGGTCTGCCAAGTCGGTATCTATCACATTACAGACCCTCCTCTGAACCTTATCGAGAAGCCCGAGGAGAATAGCAGGGGCACCCGACCAGATATGGCAGCAGTATTCAATGCACGGACGGATGGTAGATTTATATATGTGCAGGATAGATATAGACGGAAAAAACTTCCGGGCCCTACACAGAGAACCGACTTTCATAGCAGCGGATTTAGCAATGGATTCAATATAGCTGTTTTAGCTTAGATTAAACATCACATGTTTACTTTCATTGATAATGATGATGATGATGATTGTCTTTCGTGTCCGAAGAAGTGTTTACCAGTTTACCCGGAGGATTTTATAAAACAGTCCTCTACGGGAAGAATGTATAATCGGGAAAGTATCATTTCCTGACAGTTATACTTGTATTAAACTTGAACACGTCTAGAATGTTAACATCAACACTGGAGCATGTATTTGTTTCTTAGTAGTTTATAGGGGGCTACTGACCATTAGCCAAAAAGAGACAACCTTCTCGTGTGTGTGCAGGTAATGTAACGGCTATCGGCGCGGATAATTGTAACAGCAGGCCGAATTCAAAATCCTAGCTAGACTATTGCGTGTATGTTCGCATTTGTGCCCTCGTAAAAAGCTTCTCCATCAACAATGAGATAGATATGAACAGTTCTGCTATATGAAATTATATATATATATATAGAGACTGCTATATGATAAACAGAGATAATCAAGTAACAGAGAGAGAAAGATTAAGGAACAGAATGAGAGAGAAATAGATAATCAAGTAATTGAGAGAGAGGGGGGGAGAGAGAGAAGTAACGGAGAAAAATAGATATAGTTTATAGGGGGGCTACTGACCTTTAATCAAAAAGGGACAACCTTCTCGGGTGGGTGCAGGTAGTGTAACGATTATCGGCGCTAAAAATGGTAACGGCAGGCGAAGTTCAAATTCCTACCTTGACTGTTCCGTATATGTTCGCATTTACGCCCTTGTAAAAATCTTCTCCATCAACAATGAGATAGATATAAACAGACCTATATGAGAATATATATATATATATATATATATATATATATATATATATATATATATATATAGATGAACAGACTGCTATATGAGATTATATACATACAGAGAGAGAAAGAGGGAGGGAGAAATATGGAACGGACTGCTATATGATAAAGAGAGAGAAATAGATAATCAAGTGAGAGAGATAGGTAATCAAGTAACAGAGAGAGAGAGAGAGTGCAGAGAGAGAAGTAACAGAAAATAGATAAGTAACTGAAAGAGAGAGAGAGATAATCGAGTAACTGAGAGATTTGAATTAATAGTTAGATAATGGTGTAATTAAGAGAGATAAGCTTTATATATATGCTATTGTCTGTATGTACCTTACAAATATTGCACCATCTGCTTTTCTCAACATCAATAAATATATACAGACTGAGATAGATAGATAGATAGATAGATAGATAGATAGATAGATAGATAGATAGATAGATAGATAGATAAATAAATAGATAGATATCCTTTTTTACGTTTATTTCATAATTTAATTAATCATATCTATCAAAGCCAGTTCAGATATATCTATCTCAATCTTCTTCTTCTATGTGCCCTGTCCTTTCAGGACGTAGGCAATCATGGCTTTCCACGTCTCTGGTGGCTCTTAGTATGTTTGCTCCTGTTACACCTCGCAACCCCCGTTCCGTCATCCACCTGATCAGACCCTTTAAATATGTTATCCGCTACCTTCCTCTGTCTCTTTTTCCTTCTATCTGGCCTGTCAGTATCAGGTTCTCCAAGCCCTCCTTCCTCATTGCATGTCCCAGGAAGTTCAGTTGTCTATTCCCGATGCTCACTACTAATTTTCTTTTTGTTGCCATTCTTTCCAACACCTAATCATTGTTCACATGCTCGGTCCATGATATCCGCAGCATCCTTCTGTAGAACAACATTTCCGTCGCCTCAAGATTTTTCCTCATTTTCGATGATATTGTCCATCATTCACTGCCGTATTGAAGAACTGACATCACATAGCAATCTAGCACTCTCTTCTTTGTTTCTAGTGAATATTTCCTGTGTTTTAGTAGTTTACTCAGCTTCTGGAACGCGTCCTTCGCCATGCCAATTCGCCTTCGGATCTCTGTGTCGCACTTTCCATCTCCTGTTAGAACACTTCCTAGGTATTTAAATTTTTGTACTTGCTCGATTCTGGTATCCCCTAATATCCCTGGTATATTCTGGTATCCCCTAACTGTATTTGGCATTTGGGGTTGCACTTTCAATCTTATTATTTCTATTTAACTGAGATTTAGTACAGTACAACGGATGCAGTAGGAATGATTTATGACTATAACTTTTTAACTTGGTATCTTACCCTTTGATGTGCGTTGTGGTGCAGTGGATATCGGCTCGGAACGAGAAATCGGGGAACCGAGTTCGAATTCCAGTTGAATCCATTGCATTCACTTACGTACAAATACCCTTGGGAAAGGTATTAATCCGTCTCTTCCCTCCAGTTATGGGTTAAATAACAGGACAGATTGGGTTCTATAGCTGGCAACCAATCTACCGCAGAAAGCAATGGCAACCTACTGCAGGATAATCTTCTGCCCAGTCACTCATGTCTCTTTCGAGACATGATCGCCTAAGCGCGTTTCACGTATGACTGACTGAATATAATAGTTGGAAACATAATTAAAACTTGTACTGGGCACAAAGTGGGGGATCGGTTTTCTATTGTTATTAAGTAATAAACTGATCCCCCACTAATTATACTTAATGTAATATAATCTATCTCTTCTCCCTGCAGCTATGAGTTATATGGCAGGACAGATTGGGTTCTATAGCCTTGGCTGGCAACCAGTCTAGCGCAGAAAGCAATGGCAACCTACTGCGGGATAATATTCTGCCCAGACAGTCATGTCTTTTTCGAGGCATGGTCGCCCAAAGCGTGTTTCACGTATGGCACTTAACTGATCTTCCCCTTACCACATCGAAACTAAATCTGTCCATATCTATGTATTTTTTGTTTTTACTCACTTGTATATTCATTTTATGCAGGTTTATTTCTGCCTAATATTTAAATTTCTTTTTTTTTTTTAATCTGAAATCTTTTTGTCTTCTTTTTTCTTTTCATTACTGCTTTTCGCTCATTCTTCCAATTCATTTCTTTTTCTCATTCATTTTTCTTTATTTCATATTTTTCTTCATTTATTTTCGCAACCGATTTACATATTCGGTTTTGTGCACTTTCCTCGTTTATCTAGATTTCTTTCTTCGAAGGAATTCATTCTTCTTTCCTTCCTTCCTAATTTGGCTTAAAAGAAGAATTAATAACAGACAAAGAATCACAAGCAGATATTTCAGATGAAAATAAAAGAAAAAATGTAAAAAAAATTCTTAACCTAATGGGCGAGACCAGGGAAAAAAAGATGAAGCAGTTTTCCATCACAAGAATAATCATAAAAAAAAAAGGCTCCATTTTCCCCGCCCGTCGACGTTTGCGGCTTGGCATATTAAATACAATTAATCAAGTTTACCTTTTTTATTGGCTTTAGTACGAGTAATGCGGTAACGAGAGAGAGAGAGAGAGATAGAGAGAGGAAGTGGAGAGAGATGAGAAATGCTTAGTTAAAGCAAAGGTCTTTTCTTTACTTAAATATTTAAACTTCAACCTAAGATGAAATAAGTGAGGAAAAATTGAGAGAGAAAGGAAAGTTGTCATTTATACTATTTGCATGCGAGCTATTGTACTCTTGTTTGTTGTTGTTGTTGTTATCACTAAAAGTTCCATTCGAAATCATAACCTCTTATCCCAACAAATCGATCAGTTGATCAATTGTTATTACTATTATCAATATCATTACTAATTTTATTATATCTTTATATAACAGTCGTAGGTGACAAATCTTGCTGGAAACCAAGTGACAGCAAGTCTTCTCAGCACTCTTATTTCTATTAACGGTTGCAGTTAAGTGTCCAGCTTATATATATTATTGCATTTTTTTTACCTATCTCTTTTTTCATATTACAGAATTTTAACACTATTGGCTTTCGAGGTGGAGGTGACAGCTTTTCCTCGTATTGCAGTTGCGTTATTGCTATTATTAACAGTAGTCGAAGTAGTTCCGTCAACAATTCCAATAATTTTCGTTTTACTTATTATTTATTTAATTATTTTTTCTTTATTTTTTTTAATTTCAAAACATTTCGAAACATTTTCTAGAATTTACCACCTTCCACCTGAAGTTTCCTCAAAAATCCACTTTTCCTCTAGCCGTTGACTAAATGGAATCAAATCTTTCTCGGATTTTCAGTTATTTAGAAATCATCAATTTTCTTCAGTCGGTTAAGTGCCATACGTGATACACACTTTGGGCGATCATGTCTCGAAAGAGACATGACTGACTGGGCAGAAGATTATCCCGCACTAGGTTGCCATTGCTTTCTGCGGTAAACTGGTTGCCATCCAGGGCTATAGAACCTAGTGTGTCCTATTATTTGACCCATAACTGGAGGGAAGAGACGGATTGATACCTTTCCTAAGTGTATTCGTGCGTAAGTGAATGCAAGGAATTCAACTGGAATTAGAACTCGGTTCTCCGATTTTTCATTCCGAGTCGATATCCACTGCACCACAGCGCACATTGTTCTTAGTTATATTATTATTATTATTTGTATCTTTATACTGAATATTTCTGGTAGGAATTGCCGGTTACAAAGTGTCAGCAAGTTATTTTTTAGCATTTGCTTAGTTTTTGCGAAGAAAGTCAATTATTATTATTATTATTATTATTATTATTATTATTATTACTAATTATAACGCTTGTCGTATTTAAGTAAAAAAAACGTCAAGTGATAGCAAGTCTATCTATCTATGCAACCATTAATAACAACAATTATAATAATAAGCTATTGTTATTGTTAATAGATTAATAGTAAATGTTAATTGATCCCTTTCGCAAAGTCAAGTTTTGTATGGGGCACCTAGTGAGGATCTAACTCTCAATTCATTAGTCATGGCCAAGCACACCAGCCTGGATAATCATTGTTCTGTATCAAGGGACTTAATGCTGAATGTCTAATCAGTATAATTAATATTTTCGTAATAGTGTGCTATAACTAGTAACAATTCTCTTTAAAGTACAATAATTAACTATTATTAATATATGGATTAAGAGAGAGTTAGAGAGAGAGTGAGAGAGGGAGAGAAGGAGCAAGAAATATTTATACCACATAATTTCGTAGATAAATAATAATTATTTTTACCTGTTCATCTTATATTTTTTAGTCTATTGACAACTTATTTATTTATCATCAGAAGAATACATTAATATATGTAGATCCCAACCAATGTATTTAGACATTACCATCTTTACGAACGAAGATAATAAATGAATATATAATGCGAGTTCTCATGATACAACCAGAGACAAATGTTGTGTGACTTAACAGTGATCCCGGAGTTTGAAAGAAAGAAAGAAAGAAAGAAAGACGTGCGTATGTATCCGCAAATACACACACACAGGCATATACACAGCTTCGCGCATGCGTATTCCCGGTGCGACACCTGTCCTGTAGCCTCTCCAAGAACAATTCCACACGGCGTCATGATGTTCTCTCCCATCTCATCTGGGACACACATACACGATTCATATTATACAACAGATAACTCATCGTCGTCAGGAGTTCAGTGTACGGTGCAGAGCACAGAGGAAGGGACAAGACACCCACCTTCTCTTATTCATTTAACAGCATAAGAGTGATTGTCCTCCACAAAGAGCGCTTAAATTATATTCCCCTTCCTCTCCAGACCCAGCCTTGCTCTCCCTTCCCGTTCTATTAATATTGTTAAACATTGTATGCTCAAAAACTATTTTAACATTTTCCGGGGTATCTATGAGTTATCGAGGGGAGGGAACGTCTTTTTCGTATCAATGTAATAATCTATCTTATGTTGTTTTGTTTTTTCAGGGAACCTCGACATAGTGTAATGGTTATCAAGCTTGTCTCGCTATTACCTATTACAACTGAGTAGTGAGTTCGATTTTCAGTTAGTACGCCATACTTTCGGCCTTGTGCCACATCTAAGCGGAGCTTAGAAAATCCTTTATCTTTATTTTTCTCTCATTAGCTGATTATCTTTACGGTTCTTACAGACTTTCGGTCATATCAATTTAAAACAACGTGAAGTTAAGCAACGTTGAGCCTGGTACCTAGATGGGAGACCACAAAGGAACATCAAGAATTTGTAAAGAGATCGATCACGACTTGGCAGCTCGGATACAGTCACTTTCTCACCGGCGCAATGTAGATTCCCTGTGTCTCTTCTACAAACATTTTCACGGCTTCTGCTTCAATGAACTTAGCCTACTGGTACCTCGTATATATGAATTTACTCGAGCCACAAGATTAGCAACTAGGTCCCACCCTTTTACTGTGAAGCCAATAAATTGTAAACGCAAATTCTACTCTGTCAGCTTATTTTCTCGCACTTCTCGCCTGTGAAATTCCCTTCCGTTTACTTGATTTCCCGACAACTACAATCTCCAAGAATTCAAATGTAAAGTCAGTAGTCATCTCCTATCTCACTAACCTGCATCCTCTCTCTCATGCTCCTTTCTTCGTCCACTCCACTCATTAATATTCTCATCCATCTCTTACCCACTTCCTGACACCCTCTATAACCTGTCACTATTTCTCATAACTTTTCTCCTATGTAACCCCTGAAAACAGTGGCAGTAAACTGCCTTGCTTGGGGCGATATGGCTATAAAAAAAAATTCTATACATTTATGTTCCAGAGAATGTAAACAAATCTAAAAGACATGCATGTGTAGCTAATCAGTATTTCATTGACTGACTGATTCGTTTTCTACGGTTTAAGAAAAAACAAGAAATTATTATGTAAATATGAAGTGGGAGATCAATTTTATATTACAATCAATATATAAATTGATCACTCACTTTATGGCCACAGTCATCCTTCTCTTACCCACTTCCTGACACACACTATAACATGTCACTCTTTCTCATAACTTTCCTCCTATGTAACCCCCTGCACACCAGAGGCAGTAAACTGCCTTGCTTGGGGCGATAGGACTATAAAAAAGAAAAAAAAAAAAATTAAAAAGTGTTGTAAACTTGGATGTGAAGGTTGTGTAATGGGTAACGTCTCCGAATTGGAACTCGGAGAGTCGAGTTCAAATTGATGTTATGTACGTGTTATTTTTACTTATGCGGAGCTACCTTTGGGAAAGGTTCAAATCTAGCTCTTCCTTTCCATCCATGGATTAATTAGGACGACTTCACCAATAAATTATTAACCTTTTTTTTTTTTTTTAATTGGAGTAGATAGGCTGAACTATCGCCCGGTTCACACTCCACCCACGTCTATTGAACAGGTGAAGTGGCTCATCCCTTGTTCCCTGTTTAGGATGTGGTTTCCGGCTTTCTCTTTTCCAATCTTTTTACTCTTACGTAGCACCCTGCGCATCAGTGGCGTTACCGCCTTGTTTGGGGTGATATGATTAAACAAAAAAATCTTTAAAACATTCTTACAATCTAAAATTAATTTTTGTCTTGAAATAACCCGCGAAAGGTTGATAAGCCGTAAAAATTTTTTATTAAATTTCAAGTATCTGAAACGAAAAAAATAAAACCATTTATTCTTTTTTTTCCTTTTTTTTTTCAACTTTTCCTTTATTTTATAAAAATACATTTGTTTATTTATTTTTTTTTTTTAACAGAATTCGACCCCATCTCGTCATTCGCTCACATTTATTCCTCTCGTTAATTTTTTTTTTTCATTGTTCGACTCCTGGTTTTATTAAACTTGGGCAATCCTAAAATCTAAATAAAATGTACAAAATTTATAAAATGTATACCTTTATCTAAATGAAATGAAATGAAATATAAAAATTTCATGTAATCAGTTATTATATATAATATAAAAAATGAAATGAAATGAAATATGAAATTTAAATGAAATGAAATAAATCTAAATAAAATGTATAAAATTTATAAAATGTATACTTTTATCCTAAAAATCTTCTGTAATTAATGATACAAATTTGATCCTTTATTTTTATTTATTTACTCACATTGACGCGTTTTAATTTAGGATGGAACAAAGGTAAAAGTACAAACCGTCTGTATAAATAGAACTTCTGACTGCAGCGTGAGAGACGAGCATATTAACCATTGCTCCATGGCAAAGGGTGTCCTATTGTTTTTTCACCATTTCGTCGTCTCCTTCTCTTTCTCCTTTACCTCGGAGTCTTTTTTTTCTCTTTCTATCTTTCTTCACTTACTCTTTCTCCTCCTTTCATAATTTGCGTTCTTGTCATATCCATTTTAACATATTTTGTCAGAAGGATACTACGTAGTTCCGAAAGTAAAAACTAGTGTTTCAGGACGTTTTCATTAGACTTCTATCTAAAGTTAAATTAATAATTCATCCTTTAACTCATTATATATATATATATATATATATATATATATATATATATATATATTTATAATGTAAATTATTTTCAAATTAAAGAATATCCGTAAAAGGCAAAAAAAAAAAAAAAATGAATAAAAAAGACAATAGGATTATTATGTATATATATATATATATGTAAATTTTCAGGACGTTTTCATCTAGATTAATGATTGGTCCTTTCTCTCTTATATATATATATATATATATATATATATATATATATATATTTTTTTTTTTTTTTTTTTTTCAGATAAAAGTATATCCGTAAAATGAAAAAATGAATAAAAATGACAAGAGAAATATTATATATATATATATATATATATATATATATATATATATATATATTAGTCATCCATATACAAGCCTGTTTCGCTGTATCACAGCAAATCAGTGTGGCTATATATATATTTTCAGGTCGTTTTCATCTAGATTAATAATTGGTCCTTTCTCATATATATATATATATATATATATATATATATATATATATATATATATATATTCAGGACGTTTTCATTAGACTTCTTTCTTCAGCTAGATGAATAATTGAGCCTTTCTCTTATGTGTAAATTATTTTCAGGTAAAATTATATCCGTAAAAAGAACAAAATGAATAAAAAGACGAGAGGAATATTATATATATATATAGGAAAACTGCTAAAAAGTTGTAAGTTTAAAAATGTATTTTTTGACAGTATTTGTTAATTTCTATTATTATATTTAATATTTCAGACCGTCCTCGGTCCTTCATCAGAAACAAATTTATAATAATAGAAATAAACGAATCCTGTCAAAAAAAATACATTTTTAAACTTACAACTTTTTAGCAGTTTTCCTATACATATTAAGACAGTATATGTGCGTTGTGGTACAGTGGATATCGGCTCGGAACGAGAAACCGGGGAGCCGAGTTCGAATTCCAGTTGAATCCATTGTATTCACTTACGCGCAAATACCCTTGGGAAAGGTATTAATCCGTCTCTTCCTTCCAGTTATGGGTTAAATAGCAGGACAGATTGGGTTCTATAGCCTTTATAGGCAACCAGTCTACCGCAGAAAGCAATTGCAACCTACTGCGGGATAACATTCTGCCCAGTCAGTCATGTCTCTTTCGAGACATGATCGTCCAAGCGTGTATCACGTATGGCACTTAACTGACTGACGTAGATCATCACTATGTTATATATATATATATGTGTGTGTGTGTGTGTTGTTTTTAAACTCTTATCCATGTATTAACTTCTTACTGCTCATAATTTTTTTTATATTATTTTTTCATATTTTTATCAGTTTTCCTCGCATCTGAAATCATGTTTACTCGTCTCTCTTTTTATGTTTCCCTCTCTTTACCCACCAAATTCCCTCTTTTTCGTTTCTTTATCCACCATTGTCTTCTATCTCTCTTTTCTCCTATTCCTGCCCCTCTCATAGATCCGCCCCCCCACACTTGTTCTCTTCTTTATCTTTTAATCCTCCTACTCTCTCATTACTTCATGACCTTTAAAAATATTCTTGCAATCGTCTCGCCTTCTTCATTCAATAATCTCTCTTTTTATTTCCTCTATTTTCAAAACCGAGCTTAGTACCTTATAA
>JBBBDQ010001922.1:280000-297500 GCA_037127315.1 Ascarosepion bandense | reverse complement strand
TGTTGTGCAGTGGATATCGGCTCGGGACGAAAAACGGGAGGCCTATTTCGAATTCGAGTTGAATTTGTTGCGTTCACACGAAAATACACTTGGGAAACTTATGAATCCGTCGCTTCTCTCTCCAGCTAAAGGTAAAATAGCAGGACAGACTGGGTTCTATAGCCTTGGTTGCCAACCAGTCTACCGCAGAAAATAATATGAACCAACTTACTACGGGAAAATATCCCAGTCAGAGACATGATCACCTAAACGTGTAGTACGTATGGCACTAAATAATCTATATCCACAAAAAATATTGTGTGTGTGTGTGTGTGTGAATTAATGCCTGTAAATGTATTAAGAGGGGGATGCTGAAAACTTTTCAAGGCCGACCCAATTCGAAAGAATTAGTATTCTGTCAGGTATCGGGTCATAGAAATACTGGTTTTGGATTGTGTGTTGGGACGAGAATTTTTCAACACTCCGACGAAGTAACAGTCATATGAAGGTTGTAACTGCAATTCGAAAATTGTTATTTCTCGATATGTTACAGTCGTCCCATTTAGATGTTGGTTCTTTAGTTAAAGCCGAAGATCTTCAAATCGATTAACAGTAGATCGATTAGTTTTTATTTAATTTTCTTGCTTTTATCGAGAGAACGGCATAAATTTTGTTTGAGTTGTTGACGGTATCATTTATTAGCGAGATCAGTCGCCAAGGAGGAGAACGAATACTGAAGGTCAGTTATAATAAATGGCTTAAGAGGATCCGGTGGGTCGGGCTATTTTGCAGGTGGAAATAGAGGGGGGACTTTACTGATCATTTTTTAGTCATTTGTGTGCGCAGGTTTGAGTGTTTTTGTCGATTACGATTTCATTTCGAGTTTTGTCTATCAAACTTTATTATTCGCATTAGTGTGTGTTTGTGTGTATCTATTGATTTTATATAATTCGCTTTATATTATACATATATAAATACATTTGCATAAATATCATTAATGTTTGTGCGTGTATATCTGTATTTAGGTTAATATATTAGAGTTTGTGTGCGCATGCGCGTCTTCATGTAGATTTTAAGATATGTGAATATATACCACCATTATACTTTATAAAAATATTATTAGTAGGCATAGTTAATAGTTAATTTAATTACCCGTCGAGTGTTCAGCCCTATAACGTCTATGTTTTCTTCAAGTGAGAACAGTTTTAGTTAAAAACTCCAGCACTCATTTGATATTAGTAAGAAGGTTTCAATTCTTAATACCATCGACATCATCACTAGCGGTAGTAGTAGTTTTTTTTTTTCTGTACCATTAATGAATGTTATAGGATCTATAGTGCAAACGATTCGAGTGTCTATGACTGACCGATTTAAGTATTTTCATATTAGGTACATTCTGGGCCTATCTTTTGTTTTTTTAACCAACGAGCAGATTTTACGTAATCTAACTGAATTAAAACTCGATTACTTCAATTGAAAGTTTTTTTTTCATTTTTGTTTTTACAGATTATTAACAAGTTTTTATACGTGTCGTGTCTAGCGGCTTTCAAGTTCAAATGACAAGTTTCTTTAGATCTCTGCTACTACGAATTATTATTAAATAGTTTCCAAACCAGTAATATTTCACGGTTTTCTTTAGAGATCAGGTGACAAGAAATCTTCTTGTTATTTCACAAAAGTAGTAACTTTCCTTTTTTTTCGGTGATGAAGTGACAACAATTTTCCCCAAATGTTCCTTAATCTTACTTCTTGTTCTCCGTCCTGACTTTATGACTTCTGTCCGAACAATTCTGATTCTACTTTTTGCTGCCCTATTCTGTGAGGCGTTTCAAAATGATTCGAAGCGCACGCGAAATAATAACTGCAACTATCACTTTCGTATTCTACAGATTCTTTTTTTCGGTCCTTTTCACGAATCCAGAAATTTACTTGGCTTTTGTTAAAATATGGACAATAAAATCATGTATCTTCCAATAGAAGTTGAGATCTTAGACTTCAAGTAAACAATAATTTATCGAATTATTAATTTCTTAGAGAAATTCAGTGGATAGAAATTAAAATAAACAAGCATTGGTTTATTAGAAAAACAAACAAACAAACAAAAAAAAATCAAAAGAAAGAAGTTCAATATCGGATATTTCTCTCCGGACGAATCTGTCAATAAACATTTCGTTATGATTTTTCATCATCATCAACTATCAGTTCTGCGTCATTTACGCCTGGAATCTGGTGCCAATTAGAATTCTGTCTATTTTATTTCAAAATTTAGGTCGGAATAATAGCTTACAAAAAAAACAAAAAACTAAAACAAAAAACGGGAAATCAACACACACGCACACACATACACACACATATATATATATAATAGCTCAGAAATAAATGCTATGCACAGCAGGTGCGCTACAATTGTAGACTTGATCTTAAAGTAAGCTTAACTAATATAGTGTCTTGCCGTGGGACAGTGAGAAGCATATTGGCTTTGCAAAATATTATAAATAAATTAGTTTGATAATTATGGCCTTGTACCAGACTAAAGTAAAGAATCACATTTTGATGCAGACGTGCGTGTGCATACAATAAGACGTGTTTTATGTTCAATATTCATTAGCGAAAAAGAAAGTCTGTTTTAACGTTTTCCTTTATGTGAATTAAGCAAACCCCAGTAGGACATGAAGACAGATAATGAACAAACTTTCATAGATAGATGGTTAAAATCGATAATGGACAAACTTAGATGGTTAAAATCGATAATGGACAAACTTAGATGGTTAAAATCGATAATGGACAAACTTAGATGGTTAAAATCGATAATGGACAAACTTAGATGGTTAAAATCGATAATGGACAAACTTAGATGGTTAAAATCGATAATGGACAAACTTAGATGGTTAAAACGAATAATGAACAAACTTAGATGGTTAAAACGAATAATGAACAAACTTAGATGGTTAAAACGAATAATGAACAAACTTAGATGGTTAAAACGAATAATGAACAAACTTAGATGGTTAAAATCGATAATGGACAAACTTACATAGATAAATAATGAAAAAAGATAACAGATAGATAATGTAGATAATAATCAGTGAACACAGATATCTATATATTATAAATAATGAACTCTCATAGATACATATATAGTAAAGCTAATGAACACAGATAGATAGCTATATAATAAATATATTTATGAAGATTGAAAATATAGATATATAAATAATGAAGAGAGACATATAGAAAATGAACATTGATAGATTGAAAACGAACACAAAAAAAAACAAAAAAATAGAAAATGATGATAAATTTGTTTATTATTTTAGGGTAAGGTATTTTATTTACAGTATAAAATAAAATGGAAATGATTTTAATTTGATTCAAACAACTTCATTACCTGCGATTTTTCTTGTTGCATTTTCAGAATGACCTCTTGTTATGTTCTGAAATCGTCTGTTTTATTGGCTTGAATTTGTCTTTACTTGTTTATTGTCCACAAAAATAACGTTCCTTTTATTTTTACACTCTAGTCTCTTTCAAAATGACTAAATTATGCAGCACCTGACTACAATACAAGGAAAATTCTGGTTGAAATGCACCCAAGCATTAATTGAGTGGCTAGCAACACGAAGAAGAATGCTTCAAAGAAGGGTGACATTTCTTCAGTGAAATGCTAGAAAATAATCAAAGACAAGTTAAACAAATAGAAGAAGCGAAGGTGCATTGCATAGAGAGTTACGTTCTGACTCCTGTATAATAATCACCTGCGCGCAGACAAACCTTTCATATAAACATGAAAAAGAGTATAAGACAAAAGAGAAACGGGGGAAAAACGTAAAAGTATCGCTGTGTGTGGACAACCGTGCAATCGACTTCGATTCTCGACTTTGAACAATAATTTAGTCCAATACAATTCGATTTAAGGCTTTGATTCGATCAAAAAATAGGTTAAACTAACAATGGTTGTCAATCTAAGCGATAAATGGTGCGGTGGTTTTGGGAAGAGTGAAAAAAAAGGAAAGAAAAGGAATTGAAAAAAAAGAAAGAAAAAGGCAATTATGATGAAAATCACTGGGGTTAAATTTCATTTAGAAATAAATAAATTGGAACAACATGCTAACCTCCACCAAAGATAGACACGAATAGACAGAGAAAATGGTTAAGTAATAAATAGAGAAAAAAGGTATGAACAAACTAATTTATATATATATATATATATATATATATATATATATAGAGAGAGAGAGAGAGAGAGAGAGAGAGATAGAGAGAGATAGATATATATTGATGAATGAACAGGGATAAATACGTGAGCAGACTGGGACAGAAAATTAAGTAGATAGATCAATAGACAGATATAAGGGTATGAACAGACTGTGACAGATAGACAGACATAGTGATTTTCAAAGTGCAGCTTAGATGTGGCACAAGGCCGAATGTATGGAGCCCCCAGTGAGAATCGAACTTATTATACGCTTGTAATGTTTATGTTGAGACAAGCTTGCTGATATGAAAACAGACAGACCTGATATGAACAGACTGATATGAAAACAGACAGACCTGATATGAACAGACTGATATGAAAACAGACAGACCTGATATGAACAGACTGATATGAAAACAGACAGACCTGATATGAACAGACTGATATGAAAACAGACAGACCTGATATGAACAGACTGATATGAAAACAGACAGACCTGATATGAACAGACTGAGATAAACAGACAGATATGAACAGACTGAGATAGACAGACAGACCTGATATGAACAGACTGAGATAGACAGACAGACCTGACATGAACAGACTGAGATAGACAGACAGACCTGATAGACAGACAGACTGATATGAACAGACTGAGACAGACAGACAGACTGATATGAACAGACTGAGATAGACAGACAGACTGATATGAACAGACTGACATAGACAGACAGACAGACTGACTGATTTGAAGAGACTGACATAGACAGACAGACAGACCTGATATAAACGGACTGAGTTAGACAGACAGACAGACCTGATATAAACGGCCTGAGATAGACAGACAGACAGACCTGATATAAACGGCCTGAGATAGACAGAAATACCTGATATGAACGGACTGAGATAGACAGACAGACAGACTGATATGAACGGACTAAAATAGATCGATAGATAGGCAGATTTGAACAGCATCATAAAAATAAACTGCCGACAAGTGCTCCTCTGCTTTGATAAGTATTTAATGTTGATACGAAAAGTGAAAGTTGATTAAGAATCACACACATATATGAGCATCCTTTCAATAAAATCTGCAGAAGCGTTGGTGCTCTATTAATCTGGCCTTGAGTCAACCTTGGCCTCGGCTAACAAAGGCGAGTAAAGTCAGAAAGGCGTGTGCGCCTACCTAGACAGTAGTAGCAATTATCTCTGTGCAGAACGAGATAAGGAGAGAAGAAATAGGAGAGAGAGAGGGAGAGAAAGAGAAAAAGAAAAAGAGAAAGATGGATTTAATGAGTGGTTATATTTTGGTCTAATAAATAATATTCTCCAAAAATAATATCCGTTCTGGTACAAAACATGACGTGCCCACAAAAACCTCAAGACTCGATGTAAATGTGAAAGCGCTTTGTTCGAAAGCTGGGAAGGTTGGAAGAATTAAGGACAATTGACAATTTGCAAGAGGAAACCAAATAAATACATTTCTTGAAACGCTATGTTTCTTCAATTTACTGATAAAGAGATAATGAGCACATATTATATATATATATATATATATATGTGTGTGTGTGTGTGTGTGTGTGTGTGTGTGTGAGATAATTAAAAATATAGATAATGTATTAAAAAAGCCTTCAAAATTCCCTCTCTTTATATATATGAGAAATAAAAACGTGTCTAAAGGACTTTATATGTACATAAATATAAATATGTATGCAAGAGAGATTATATAGCTGTATATGTGATAACTATAAAACCGATAATGTGTTAAAAAAAACTTCAAAATCCTCTCTTTATATATATATATATATATATATATATATATGGAGAGTGTATATAGGAGAAATTAAAACGTGTTTAAAGGGTCTTATATATATATATATATATATATATATATATATATATATATAATATGTAGCAAGAGAGAGATTATATGTGATAAATATACAACAGAGATAATGTGTTAAAACGTTCTTTTAAAATAGTGTGTGTATATATAGAGATTTTTTCTCGGAAAATGAATGTTTTTTCTTTCCTTTTTGTATAAGCCGACTGCAACAAATTTGAAATGCTACAATTAATTTATTAGCTTTGAAAAAGTTAAGAGCTGAAAACAATCCAATTATATTTGGTTTGTCGATTCATATCCTGTTATCACGTGACTGCGCACGTAAAAAACGGAATTTAAAAGCAGAGTTAATAACTTGACGAAAAGGGGTTAAGAATAACAGTTAGAGAAACAGCAAATAACGGAAACAATCGTTACTTATGACGGTTCAAGCAATGAAGTCGGATAGATAGAGAGAAAAATAGATATGAACAGACAGAAAGTGAAAGATCGATAGATAGGCATGAAGTGAATGATATAAATACGAACAGGCTGCGATAGATAGGGGAGACGGAATAAGGTAAAGGAAAAACAATTTAATTAAAGTGATTTGTGCGCGCGTGTTTGTGCCACTATGTGGGAGAGCGAGGGTGGAGGGTTATAGAGAAAATTGGGAAAATTTTTGAATCAATTTGAACTCAATTAAATAACGGAAGTTTTCAGTGACGAACAAATTAAGATGACAGTTTTATGAATATATATACAAATGAAAGACAGATATATAGATATGAAGAAATTGTGATAGACAGAAAAATAGATAGGTAGATAGATATGAACAGACTGAGATAGATAGATAGATAGATAGATAGATAGATAGATAGATAGATAGATAGATAGATATGAATGAATGAATGATAGAATGAAGAATAGATAGATAGAATGAAGATATGAATGAAGATAGATAGATAATGATATGAATGAAGATAGATAGATATGAATGAAGATAGATAGATAGATAGATAGATATGAACGAAGATAGATAGATAGATATGAACGAAGATAGATAGATAGATAGATAGATATGAACGAAGATAGATAGATAGATATGAACGAAGATAGATAGATAGATAGATAGATAGATAGATATGAATGAATGAAGATAGATAGATAGATAGATATGAATGAATGAAGATAGATAGATAGATAGATATGAATGAAGATAGATAGATAGATAGATATGAATGAAGATAGATAGATATGAACGAAGATAGATAGATAGATAGATATGAACGAAGATAGATAGATAGATATGAACGAAGATAGATAGATAGATAGATAGATAGATAGATAGATAGATATGAACGAAGATAGATAAATATGAACGAAGATAGATAGATAAATATGAACGAAGATAGATAGATAGATAATTATGAACGAAGATAGATAGATAATTATGAACGAAGATAGATAGATAATTATGAACGAAGATAGATAGATAATTATGAACGAAGATAGATAGATAATTATGAACGAAGATAGATAGATAATTATGAACGAAGATAGATAGATAGATAAATATGAACGAAGATAGATAGATAGATAAATATGAACGAAGATAGATAGATAGATAAATATGAACGAAGATAGATAGATAGATAAATATGAACGAAGATAGATAGATAGATAAATATGAACGAAGATAGATAGATAGATACATAAATATGAACGAAGATAGATAGATAAATATGAACGAAGATAGATAGATAAATATGAACGAAGATAGATAGATAAATATGAACGAAAATAGATAGATAAAGATAAATAGTGAACGAAGATAGATAGATAGATAGATAGATAGATAAATATGAACGAAGATAGATAGATAGATAGATAGATAGATAGATAGATAAAGATAAATGAACGAAGATAGATAGATAGATAAATATGAACGAAGATAGATAGATAGATAAATATGAACGAAGATAGATAGATAAATATGAACGAAGATAGATAGATAAATATGAACGAAGATAGATAGATAGATCAATATGAACGAAGATAGATAGATAAATATGAACGAAGATAGATAGATAGATAGATAGATAGATAGATAGATAGATAGATAGATAGATAGATAAACTAGTTCGATTGATAGATGTAAACAGAGATATATTGATAATAAATATGAATAAATGAAGTGAGATTTGGAGATATTACAGAAAGAACTTAATCTAAATAGAGAAAAAGACAGATTAATGTAGAGTGAGACTGACCCACACCCACATATATACATATTTATATACAGAGAGAGAGAGAGTCTTGTAAAGAGGGATATATATAGACCGATGAAACAGAGATTACTAATAAATTGAGAGATTTGAAAATGAGAGCAGTAGATAGAAATAAAGATTACGTAAAGAGAAATATATATAGATATAAAAAGAGAGAGAGAGGTGTTAAGAGAACGAGAGACAAAGATAGATGCAAAGAGAAGTAAATAATAAATACTAATAAATTGAGTGATACAGAGATATGCAATGAATGAGCTCAACTGATGGATTACATATATATATATATATATATATATATATATAAAGTATGGGTGGAATAATATTCCTTGTCCAAAGAAACACTATTTTTTAAAAAGTGCTCAATACAAAGTAGACTCTAAAATAATCGCATCACTTGACAAGACACAAGAAGTGTCGAAACAAAATAGCTACTTTTGTAGTGATATTGTAACATATCCATGTTATAACATCTGAATAAATAATATATATATATATGTATATATATATATATATATATATATATATATAATGCATCAATCAATTTTTTTATACATTTTATTTTTAAATTTTATAAAATTTCCTTATGAATTGTTATCTTTCTATATTATTTTTTTAATATTTAAATACTTTATTAGTGATTAAAATTATTTGTGACTATAATCATATTCTACTGTACAAACCCATTTTCTTTTTTTTTTTTGCAATTTTTTCTTTATTTTGGTTATTTTTAGTTTTGCGTATAGCGTGTGTATATTATTGTGCGTATATATGGCCTGTTACAATTGTGTGTTTGTGCGTGTTTATTTTCTGCGCGGTTATGTCTATTCTTTTGCTTGTTCTTGTATATTATATTGTTTTGCCTTTAAGATTTTTTGTTATATGTTGGTTGGTTTATTTGTCCTTTGATTTTTGTGACATTTCGGGTATGATTACGTCTTCAATGATAAACTATATACACCTCTACCCTTCACTTAACCTCCATATTTTCTCTCTGTGCCAACCTAAATTTTTTAAAATATATACTGAGTTGAATTTAACTATTTGATTTTTCGGGCCTGATGAAGCATCTTGTATTTTTACAACTGCCAAAATAAATTCTGGATTTATAAACATTTAATTATGTGCTGAGTTTTCTTCTCTCTCTCTCTCTTTCAGATAGATAGATAGATAGATATAGAGAGAAAGATAGATAGATATAGAGAGAAAGATAGATATATAGATAGATAGATAGATATAGAGAGAAAGAGAGATAGATAGATATAGAGAGAAAGAGAGATAGATAGATAGAGAGAAAGATAGATAGATAGATAGATAGATAGGATGGATATAGAGAGAAAGATAGATAGATAGATATATATATATATATATATATATATATATATATATATATATAGATAGATAGATAGATAGATAGATATAGAGAGAAAGATAGATAGATAGATATAGAGAGAAAGAGATAGATAGATATAGAGAGAAAGATAGATAGATAGATATGAGAGAAAGATAAAGATAGATATAGATAGATAGATAGATAGATAGATATAGAGAGAAAGATAGATAGATAGATAGATAGATAGATAGATAGATAGATATAGAGAGAACGATAAAATAGATAGATATAGAGAGATAGATAGATAGATAGATAGATAGATAGATAGATAGAGAGAAAGATAGATAGATAGATAGATAGATAGATAGATAGATAGATAGATAGATAGATGATATAGAGATAGATAGATAGATAGATAGATAGATAGATAGATAGATAGATAGATATAGAGAGAAAGATAAAATAGATAGATATAGAGAGAAAGATAGATAGATAGATAGATAGATAGACAGATAGATAGATAGATAGATAGAGAGAAGAAAAGGGCCGAGGAATATATTTTTGCTAAAAACAAGAAAGTGTTCGTGCCCATTGGACTATGCCGTCGAAGTATCCTAAAGACGACCATTCCACTACTGATCAGTCGGAACAATACTTTGTGCTGGACAGTAGTTAGCGGCCCAACAATTTATTTGCCACCGTTCAAATACAGAGAATCGACAAAAGAGAGATCCTTCATTAGACAAACATACCAGCATGAAAACAAGTAGTTAGATGCCCTCCTTCAGAAAGAAACGGATAATGGAGAACACAGTGGAAGATGGAAAGATTGTATTTGCATATCTCTGCCAAATTAGGACACTTATTAACCGTCTAAATGTCTACTTATATTCCGAGGCATGCACAGAGTTGAGAGAATTATTCCAAAATCAATAGGGGGGGGGGGGGAGAAGTGTCCCGTGATGCGTGTGTTCTTCTTGGAAGGTCTTTGTCCGAAAACGAAAAGCGGATATGAACTATTCGATAGGTGTTGAACACACGCGCACAGAATATATATATATATATATATATATAAATTTTTTTATTCATTTTCCTTATTCTACAAGACTCCATCTGAGGATATATGCACACAAACTTATATAATATATATATATATATATATATATATATAGATAGATAGATAGATAGATAGATAGATAGATAGAGATGTCAGAATAATATATAGAAAAATACTGATTGACTATTAAAGACAGTTAAGTGATAGAAAGATTCAACATTAATATATTATACTAATATCTTACGCTTTTTATAATATATCTATCCCTTTTTCCCTATACACACATATATTTGGGGGAAGGAGTGAGTGCGTATATATATATTATTAATTCCGCTACTTCGTGTTTTATGTGATAATCACCAGGCTGAAAACTATATATATATATATATATATATATATATATATATAGAGAGAGAGAGAGAGAGAGAGAGGGGGAATTCTATATACTATTTTGCTGTTATGCATTAAGATATGTTTCTTCTGTTAAAATTATTTCAATTTAAGAATTAAATTTGCCTTGAATTCTTTTTATATCAGTAATATACAAACAACAATAAATTTACCTTATATATATATATATATATATATATATGTTTATTATCCAATGATTCCACTGTTTATTGCAGTTTTTCATATCTGTTGCAACATGCATATATTTTCCTTTCCGCTCACTAAATATATAGCAACCTGTTTATTATGTATTACTTTCGAATTTGTTTTTAAATATTTTTTTTATCATTTTCTTAATCTATATATTCATTTGATCGATTTTCGCCTTCCGTTCCTCTCTCTCTCTCTCTCCACGTATCATTTTATTAATATTTCTACCTTTTATCGATTGTTTCTTTTTAGACTCTTCTATCTTTCTCTCCCGCCCTACACGTCGCCAACTCATGGTTCTTTCTTTGTCTCTAATATCGTAAATAATTCTGTTTTACAAGCTTCACATTAACTGTATTCTCCTGTGTGCTAATGTGATATAGCACTGGAGAAACATTGCCTACGACAGAATGGAATATTTTTAAAAAACTCGCTGCAATAACATTTTATGTGCAGGAAAGTCAATATTAGATGTGACTGCAGAAACCCCTGACGAAATCGTTTTAATAAATAAATATATATATATATATATATATATGTGTGTGTGTGTGTGTGTGTGTGTGCAGTCTCAGTACATAAGTCTTGTTGGGTGTACTTTTATTCAAACGGCACAGATAAATAAATGATTTGGCTGTGAATTTGTTCAGCTGGAGAATGAGTATATGCTCCCAGTTTAGGAATTCAAATGCATTTTTTATAGATATCATGAATCTCAAGAGTAGAAACTAAAACGAAGTATGGGTATAAAAATGAGTATATATTAAATTTGTGTGTGTATGTATATACAAAAATTCCAGAGAGTCATAGGATATGAAATTGTTATATATATATTCGACAAAATGGAAGAATAAGGGATTGTTCCACACGCATATGTGTGTGTGTGTGTGTGAAAAAATTCCTTATTCTACCATTCTGTCGAATATATATATATATATATATATATATATATATATATATATATTCGACAGAATGGTAGAATAAGGTATTGTTCCATATATATTCGACAGAATGGTAGAATAAGGAATTTTTTCACACACACACACACACACACACACACACATATATATATATATATATATATATATGCAGCATTTTATTTGACCATTTGAATCCCAATATACAAACTTTCCTAAAGGTACCGAATATATACATTTCTGTTGTTTAACATTTGGTATATTTTGTATGTAAGAGTCCTGAACATAGAATTCAAAACTGCATGATGGTTGGTAGTTTCACGACTTAAGATATGATACCATTTATAAAAGAAGGGGACTATATATATATATATATATATATATATATAGAGAGAGAGAGAGAGAGAGAGAGAAATAGAAAGAGAGAGAGGAGTGAAGGGAGAATATAAATTTCCATGTATTAAGATTGTAATTGTTGTCAATCATAATTAAAAAGAGAAAGGGTTAGAAAGAGAGAGAGAGAGAGA
The DNA here is from genome assembly GCA_037127315.1 of Ascarosepion bandense. Taxonomy (NCBI): domain Eukaryota; kingdom Metazoa; phylum Mollusca; class Cephalopoda; order Sepiida; family Sepiidae; genus Ascarosepion; species Ascarosepion bandense. The sequence continues at coordinate 284,782 of JBBBDQ010001922.1, read as the reverse complement.
GACAGAGGAAAAGGTTTAGAGAGAGAGGGGGAAGGGTTAGAGAGAGGAGAGAAAAGTTTAGAGAGGGAAAGGGTTAGAGAGGAGATTCGATGAAATAAGAAAGTGTGTTTTTAGCAAATTGACATAAGCTACCTATTCATAAAATCAATAAAAAAAAAAACAAAAAAAACATGGGTGTGAAGAGACCTCATAGCAACAAGATAGTTTTATGTTGCATACATAACTCTGTATGTGTGTGTGTCAATAGTGTGTACTTTGGAAGAGACTGTTTACTCAACATGTATTTCTGTTTTTTTTTTGTTTGTTTGTTTTTTAACGTATATTTTACACTTTTACGGTTCATCTGAAAGTTTTGATACTCTTTCCGCGTTGGCGAGTCGCAGGCAATTACAAACATTTTTTTTTCTGTCGAGACTTGTAAATTTCATTGCAACATGGCAATAAAAAGACGGTTCAATTCGCTTGTAAGTTCCCATATTTTTTTAAAGTGTTTTTTGTAGTTGGAAGTTCAGTCTCAAAATTTTTTAAAAATGGCAGTGCTGGAAACACTGAATGGTAGGAGAACTCTCTAAGAGAGCTCTAAACATATATGCATATAAATACATATAGAGCAAATATAAGAAAAATTAAGACAGACGCGTTATTTCATGGTAATTCGGAAGTATAGGCCTATTTCAGGCGAGCCATCTTCAGCTTCCGCCTTTATTCAACAATTGAATAAAGACGGAAGCTGAAGATGGCTCGCCTGAAATAGGCCTATACTTCCGAATTACCATGAAATAACGCGTCTGTCTTAATTTTTCTTATATATATATATATATATATATATATATATATATATATATATAACCTAACGATGAGAAAACCACTTATTTCACATAGCAAATATTGATTTTCGACACAATCTCATCCCTTGTCAGTACCCTTAATTCAGTATTGAATATTAATTTCAGACCTCTAAGATTTTACAAGAAAAATTGTAGTTCAAATTCAGTTAATAAATACATCATAAGACGTAGACTTATTGGCGCACCCTGTTAGTATATTAGGTGTGTGTATTCACTGACATTCAGTAACAAGTGTGCGATGTCACGTGTTCATCCGTCGTAAGTTGTACTGCCGACAAGCTGGGAAAGGTTAGGGTCATATGCATTCTAACCTCTTTATTATTATTGAACAAAACATCTTTTTCATCAAATCCCGAGTTCAAATTCCAGGTTAGTTTTTACATTCACTTTAACACTATGCTCTCTTCTCTCCCTATCTATAGATTAAATAGCGAAGTAGACTGAGCTCTCTAGAAAAGAGAAGCACTGAATTCCAAACCGTGGAGAAGGCAAATTGAAACTATTTCAACATCTTTCCTATGATGCTATAACAATTCAGAAATAAAAGAAAGGGAGAGTGTGGAGAACAATGATCACATGCATCCTGAAGGGACAGGCATAGCATTAAAATATGCACATCATGAATACCGTTGGTGACTGTTAAAAAATGATGAGAAAACGAATTTAAGAGTGAAAAAGCAAAACAATGGAAAATAATTTTTTTTCTTCCAAATGACAAATTCAAATCAACATCTTTCATAGAATTCATTTGATGTTCAGTCAGTTAAGTGCCATACGTGATACACGCTTGGGCGATCATGTCTCAAAAGAGACATGACTGATTGGGCAGAAAAATATCCCGCAGTAGGTTACTGTTGCTTTCTGTGGTAGACTGGTTGCCAGCCAAGCTATAGAACCCAATCTATCCTGCCATTTAACTCATAGCTGGAGGGAGAAGAGATAGATTATATTATATAATTATATCAAGTATAATTAGTGGGGGATCAGTTTATTACTTCATAACAATAGAAAACCGATCCCCCACTTTATGCCCAGTAGAAGTTTTAATTATATTTCCGGCAATTATATTCAGTCAGTCTGTGTCGGTTAAGTGCCATACGTAATATACGCTTGGGCGATCATGTCACGAAAGAGACATGACTGACTGGGCAAAAGATTATCCCGCAGTAGGTTGCCATTACTTTCTACGGTAGACTGGTTGTCAACTAAGGCTATGGAACCCAATCTGTCCTATTATTTAACCCATAACTGGAGGGAAGTGACGGATTAATACCTTTACCAAGGGTATTTGTGCGTAAGTGAATGCAAGGAATTCGACTGGAATTCGAACTCAGCTCCCCGATTTCTCGTTCCGAGCCGATATCCATTGCACCACAACGCACATTTGATATTACGTTCTTCTAATTTCAGTTTGTTTATTGTCATTTGGTAACCATTTTTCAAAAACACTAAAGAGATAGTCCCCTCAAAGAAAAGAAAATGCTACTAGTTTTTTTCTTATTAAAATATTCCTCACAAGATTGCGGCACCAATATTTTCTAACAGGTTTCATATTCTGAGAAAAGCATTTAAAAATTATGGCATTCTTTTTTCATTCCTAAAATATTTGAAAGTTTAACCAATTTATATAAAAATCAAATCTTTTTTTAATAATGTTATCATACTAACAACTTTTTTTTAAAAGAAATTCTTCAAAAGTTCTGTTTTTTAATCTTAATGGAATTAATGACAAACAGCCTGACCACATGGACGAAAACATCCACAATTGTTCTTTGTGTGCCGTGTCCCATCAGGGCATAGGCGACCATGGCTCTCCCGTCCTTGATAGCATTTATTAAAGTTTGTCTCTTTGCTATTTCTCTCTAAAAACCTGTTCTGCCATCTATTTTATGAAGCTCATTAAGTATGTTCTGTCTTGTTTTCCTGTGTCCTCTTGCCTAAATCTGTCCTGTGAGTATCAGATTTTCCAAGCCCTCTTTCCTCATTACATGCTGCAAAAATTTCAACTGTGTTTTCTTTAAGTTATGTAGGTTTCTTTTTGCTTCGATTTTTCTTAAAATCCTCGTTGTTGCTCACATGTTCGGGTCACGGTACCCTCAGCTTCCTTCTGTAGAGCTATATTTCTGTTGCTTTTAGTCTCTTTTTCATATTTGAGGAGATTGCCCAGCATTCACTGCTATATAGAAGGACAGATATCATTTACAATTCAATATTTTTTTTTATTGTTTCTAACGAAATTTTTTAAATGGCTTTTGTCTTCTATGATGTAGGCGATCATGGCGCGCCACAGCTTCCTGTTACGCGCTACTTTCCTCTGCTCATCTTTCCCTCCACCTGTCCTGTGAGCATCAAGTTTTTCAATCCCTTCTTCCTCATTACGTGCTCCAGAGGAGACTGTCTCTAGCATTCACTGCCATACAGAAGGGCAGACATCACGTAACAGTTCAGTACTCTTTTCTTTGTTTCTAACGAAGATTTCTTGTCTCTTTATATTCTACTTAGCTTTTATAATGCAGCTTTGCCTATTCAAATGCGTTTTCAGATTGTCGCACTTTCCGTCCTCTGTTAGAATCACTTCCCAGATCTATTTTTTCACTGTGTCTTGAAGAAAGTTAACTGCTTTTCTCTTTAACGCATTTATTGTTTTATTAAGGAAACAGGTACTAAAATAGAAAAGATGGATTTTAATGGGAAGTGGCACTCCCTTTTTCTAGCTCAAGATTTCTTAAAGAAACCAAATAGTGTGATCAGGTGTATAAAAGACTGTTTTGCTCGACCACTCGTAGATACATAGGAATTATGAATGGAGTTGGGCAGAGCACCTTTATGGATAAAGAAATAAGAGCAGTTTGGGAAGCACCAGTTTGCTCATTTTTGTGTAGACGAAATCAAACGCATCTATTAATGATTTTATTGTCAAAGGCTGAGAAAGAAATGCAATAATCTTCCTTTTTTTACATTTGATTTATATGCGTAGAAAATCAAATCTTATTTTCATTTTGATGTTTCAAAAATATTCAAAATAATGCGAATTAAATCCTGGAGCGTTTTTCCAAAGATTTCAACACAAATAATTTCAGACTTTGCCACGAAGCTTTCTTTCTTTCTCTCTCTATCTTTGTTGATACATACTTATTGAAAGAAGGTTTGTCAATAACGAGGTGTGATAGATAGATAGATAGATAGATAGATAGATAGATAGGAAGAGTCTGTGATAGATAGATAGATAGATAGATAGATAGATAGATAGATAGGAAGAGTCTGTGATAGATAGATAGATAGATAGGAAGAGTCTGTGATAGATAGATAGATAGATAGATAGATAGGAAGAGTCTGTGATAGATAGATAGATAGATAGATAGATAGATAGATAGGAAGAGTCTGTGATAGATAGATAGATAGATAGATAGATAGATAGATAGATAGGAAGAGTCTGTGATAGATAGATAGATAGATAGATAGATAGATAGGAAGAGTCTGTGATAGATAGATAGATAGATAGATAGATAGATAGATAGATAGGAAGATCTGTGATAGATAGATAGATAGATAGATAGATAGATAGATAGATAGATAGGAAGAGTCTGTGATAGATAGATAGATAGATAGATAGATAGATAGATAGGAAGAGTCTGTGATAGATAGATAGATAGATAGATAGATAGATAGATAGATAGATAGATAGGAGAGTCTGTGATAGATAGATAGATAGATAGACTCTTCCTATCTATCTATCTATCTATCTATCACAGACTCTTCCTATCTATCTATCTATCTATCTATCTATCTATCTGTGATAGATAGATAGATAGATAGATAGATAGGAAGAGTCTGTGATAGATAGATAGATAGATAGATAGATAGATAGATAGATAGATAGATAGATAGATAGATAGATAGGAAGAGTCTGTGATAGATAGATAGATAGATAGAT
>JBBBDQ010001922.1:257500-275000 GCA_037127315.1 Ascarosepion bandense | reverse complement strand
TATATTGACGAGAACGCTGATATAGAACTCTCGCCTCCGTTCTCACGGATAACGTGTTGAGACATCGTCTCTTTCTCTCTCTCGCTTCTTTATCCACTTTCCACACTCTCTAAATATAATTCAGCCTTTCTCTATATAACTCTTCCTCCTTATCATCCTCTTCTGTTTTTTGTTTTTTTGCTTTTGTTTTTTTTTTTCTTTTTGTATCTTCAAGCATCAACCCTGTACAAACCCGGCCAGGGGTTCAATTCTCGCGTGCCTTAGCCATAAACTTGAAACGATGAATTTTTGGAAAGTCAGTAAAAAAAAAAAAAAAAAAAAGGTTAACAGTGAAGAATCTTGAAATTGCAAATAAAGTACCATATTTCCTAGTGTCGAAGACGTTATTTCTTCCCCGAAAAAATGTCCCGAAAATTTTATGGACCCATGGTTACGTGTGCAAGTTTGTTAATTTGTTTGCTTGTTTTTTTGTTTTTCTTTTTTTGGCCATATAATGGACGCAGATTCATTGATTGTCGAAAAGTCCCAAAAAATTTTAAATTAAATATGAAAAGAAAAAAAAATGAAAAAAGAAAAAGAAAAATGAAAGAAAAAAAGATAAAGGAAAAAAGAAAAAGAGAAAGAGAAAAAGAAAAAAGAGAAAAAGAAAAAAAGAAAACACGGAGATATTTGTTTTTTCTTTTCTCTCCTTCTTTCAGTATCTCTTTTTTGTTTTTTGTGGGGGTGGGGGTCAAAGGTGAAAAATAAAATAAACGACTTGTCTATATATTATAAATGGTCTTATTATTCTAAATACACTACCAACATAGTGCATGTTGTTGCAATCGTTGTTATTGTACTGGTCGTGATTGCATCTTCTTCAATTTCAAGCGAGAGCTGGACCACGGGCACTACAAATACACGTTCCGTGTTACGGACAACAGTTGTCGAGGTTAACAGCAGCAAGAGCAGCAGTAGTAATAGTAGTAGTAGCAGCAACAACAACGTCTTCATCTCTCAACGACTGTTGGACCATTAATGCTATCTTGTAAGAGAGACCACGACTACTAATATTAGTAGTGGTAGCAGTGGTCGTAGTGTCAACGATGGTGATGATGATGATAAAATGATAATAATTTTATAGTTTCTCTAGCAATTGTGGTTGGTGTACCACCGAATGGTAGCGGTAGGTATTGTTCTCTGTTATTTACCAACCACTGAGCTTTCTGGCTTATAGTTCCCCACGTCTTAGTTCTCGTATACAATACACGCATACGAACAACAAATATATTTAAAAACTTCGAGTACAGGTTAGGAAGGACGGTAAGTGAAGGAGGGGGCGGAGGTTAAAATAAAGTGGGTGTGGGGTAACATATGAGAAAGAGAGAGAGAAACAATGATGAGTGGAGGTTGCAGAGAAAGAGAGAAGGCCTAACCAGGATTCGAACCACCAACACATGTCAATCAAACGATATTTTCTTTTTTATTTTGATCGACTGATTAGTGAAATGATCGACTGATATCTGGCTATAGCATTCATTTTTGTGGATTGCAATCATTCTTTCTCTTCAATCATGCTTATCAGCCTGCGACTCTCTCTCTCTCTCTCTCTCTCTCTCTCTCACACACACACACACACACACATATATATATATATATATATATATAAAATTCTCGCGCAAAGTGCAGTTAGTCCGTTTCGACCGAATATGTTTGCATCCTGGAGAATTGACCCAAGCTATCACTATATAAATCTGTCAGTCAATAAACAAACATATCGATGTTGCTCTGTCTGTACGTGTACATAAACACACATACATTACCACACGCACACAACAGTTATCTGAGAAACTTGTTAAGAAGATGTCAGCTGAACTTATATTTTTATTATATATATATATATATATATATATATATATATTGGTAGCAATTCCAATTTTATACATGTTTCGTTAAAGACGACTGACACGGTACAATGATTAAGCTTTTTTATTTAACTTTTCTTGTGATTGTACAAATGTTTTATTTTTTAGACAAAGTGTATAAAAATTGTCCAAACTTTCTGCATATCAGAGCGTTTTCGGTTATTTTTTACCCATTATCAACGACTATTTTTATTTTTAATTAAATGTTTGGGTTTTATATGTGTATGAAATTATAGGGATGTTTTATTTTTCAAATATGGTCAGCACATTGTGGCCCTGTTCATAGTTCATGTTATTGAGTATTGGCTTTTCCTTTTTGATTATAAGGGCTTCCATTATTTTAAATTTTTTTTTTTTTTTACATGGGGATGATGCTATTATAATTGTACTGCTATGTTTCAGATGAAGTTTGGTAGGTTTTTGAGTGTTTAAATGTGTTCTAATTGCTATCTATGGTCGGGTTGGTGCAACGCAAGATGGACATGTAGTAGTGTGCTCAATGTAATTATTTATTAGTTTAAAAAAATTAATCAGAGTATCTCATTCGTTTATATATATATATATATATATATATATATATATATATATATATATATATATATGGCCGTGGCTGACTACCGGGCACGAGTCCGGGCCGATCCGGGCAATCATAGTGAAAATCCGGGCAAGGAAAAATGTCTTCGTTAGAAATCAAACTAAACAATTCACGAAGAAAGAAAGAAAGAAAGAAAGAAAGAAAGAAAGAAAAACGAAGAAAACATCCGAATGAACGCAGTAAAAATCTGTTTATTTATTAATTTTGGGAGAAAAGACTGGTTCTACTCAGAAAGTCCGAACCCGATTTCCTGCTTTCGTTCACGTTCTGTGCCTAATTTCCATTGGAAGAGCCCAAAAAATCAGCAAAAATCATAGTTTCTGGAAACGGATGGCACTGATGACGTCATCACATTGTCAATTAATAAATCCGGGCAATTTTCTTTGTGCCCGGTGTTTTTTTAGCATCAGCTACGGCCCTGTATATATATATAACCGCAGAAAGCAATGGCAACCTACTGCGGGATAATCTTCTGCCCAGTCAGTCATGTCTCTTTCGAGACATGTTCGCCCAAGCGTGTATCACGTATGGCACTTAACTGACTGACTGAATATAATAGTTGAAAACATGATGACTGCTTCTACTGGGCATAAAGTGGGGCATAGTTTTTCTATTGTTATGAAGTAATAAACTAATCCCCCACTAATTACTAATTATTAATACAATTCGTTTCTTCTCCCTTCATCTATACTTTAAATAACAGGAATCTTCTGCCCAGTCAGTCATGTCTCTTTCGAGACATGATCGCCCAAGCGTGTATCACGTATGGCACTTAACTGACTATATATATATATATATATATATATATATTATACACATCAGTCTATGTACTCCCTGTTGCTGATGCCGATTCATTTTGTGTTTGTTCAACGCCTAGAAAACCCACTTTTAGTTTATGCTTCAACTATTCTGAGCGAGGAAGTGCGTTGTGTTGAAGTGGATATCGGGTCGGAATGAGAAATCAATGAGTTAATTTCGAATTCTAATTCAGTTCGTTACATTCATTTACGAGCAAAAGGAAAGGCATGAATCCATCTTTTTCCCTCCAGCTATGGAATAAATAGCCTTGTTTGACAACCAGTCTACCGCATAAAAAAACTGCAACCTAAACATTTGCCTAGGTGAATCGAAAGAGACATGATCGCCCAAGGATGTATCATGTATGGCAATTAACTGACTGATGCTGAGCGGATCTTAGCGTTTTCGGGAGATAACGCATAATATGGCATGATCACAAATTTAAAATTGTTAAAAGACACTCAAAATGGAACTCAGTAGAGAAAGCGACAGTAACACCATCAAACAACATGGCCCCAAAGGAAATCAGACGCTGAAGAAAAAACGAGTGGATGTCTGAAGAGATCCTTGACATTATGCAAAGGAGACAGAAAATGATGACAAAACATAGAATGGAATACAGGAAACGACCCAATGAAATAAGAAACAAATGCAGATAGGCTAAAGAGGAATGGCTCAACAACAAATGTGCAGAGGTAGAGAGACTGAGCAAGACTAATAAAGCAGACATGCATAAAGAAATAAGAGAACTGACAGGACAAAAGAAACCTGCTCCTCTACAGGATGTATAAAATCCAAGGATGGAACGATCATATTGGAGAAAGAGGAAATACTCCAGCGATGGAAAGAATATATAAAAGATCTTTTCCACAACGAGAGAGATCAACCGATATTATGCAAAGATGAGGACGGACCGAAAATATTAAAGTCCGAAGTGGAAGCTGCAATGGCCAAACTGAACAGAAACAAAGCAGCTGGTCCAGAGGGTATTGTAATAGAGCTGCTGATAGCCCTGGAAGAATTTGACATAGAAAAAATTACGAAAATAATAAATGAAATTTTTAATAGTGGTGTTATACCAGACGTCTTAAGCAAGTCGATTTTCATAGCACTGCCTCAGAAGCCAAATCCAGGCGAGTGCGAACTCCACAGAACTTTTTAAGTCATATTACAAAACTGATTGTCCGGATCCTGATGAATAGAGCGAGAAGCAGAATTAGGTCAGCGATAGGACAAGAACAGTGCGGGTTCGTCAAAGACACTGAAACAAGGAACGCCGTATTCATGATTAGGATGCTCCCCGAAAGAGTAATACAAATGAAGAAGGGCGTGTACCTATGTTTTATCGATTATGCGAAAGGGTTCGACAAAATACGCCACAAAGAATTGGTGGAGATGCTCAGCAACCTCGACATATTTGGGAAGGACATAAGAGTAATCAAGAATCTCTACTGACAGCAAACTGCCTGCATACGGACAGGTAACAAATTCAGCAGATATACAAAGACAGAAAGAAAAAGATGTATCTTTTCACCGGATCTATTCAACTTGTACAACGAGACTATTTTGAGAACCCCAGATGTTATGACAGTATTTGTAATCGGAGGCCACAATTTGAACAACATAAGGTACACAGATGATACAGTGCTGATTGCAGACACGTAAAGGAAACAACAAGACCTCCTACAGAAGGTAGTGAAGAGAGTGACAAGAAAGGACTTCAAATAAACTGCAAGAAAACCGAATGCATGGTCATCAGCAAAAAGAGCAGCCAAAATGCCTAATACAGGTTGGGGATACTAGAATCAAACAGGTACAAAAATTTAAATGACTGGTAAATAAAATAACAGAAGACAGTGTGACACGAGATCCGAAGGCGAATTGGTATGGCGAAGAAAGAATTCCAGAAGTTGAGTAAAGTATTAAGAAACAGGACAATTTCGCAAGAAACTAGGAAGAGAGTACTGGATTGCTACGTGATGTCGGTTCTTCAATATGGCAGTGAATGCTGGACAATATCATCAAAGGTGAAGGAAAACTTGAAGCCGCTGAAATGTTGCTGTACAGAAGCATACTGGATATAAAGTGGGGGATTAGTTCCATATTACAAGCAATATATAAACTGACCCCTCACTTTGTGGTCACAGCAGTTTCTATACATTTATATTCCTGAGATTCAGAAGCAAAATGATACATTCCAGAAGTTGAGTAAAGTATTAAGAAACAGGACAATTTCACTAGAAACAAAGAGGAGAGTACTGGATTGCTATGTGATGTCAGTTCTTTAATATAGATAGCTGAAGAAAGCGTAAATTACAACGAATAAACAACGCAAACTGAATAGGTAAAAAGATGAGCTTAAAATGCCAACTACGGGTGGGTGATACTAAAATCAAGCAGGTACAGGAATTTAAATACCTGGGAAGTGTTATAACAGAAGATGGAAAGTGCGACACAGATATTTGAAGGAGAATTAGCATGGCGAAGGACGTTTTTCACAAGCTGAGCAAAGTATTAAGAGACAGGAAACTAGAAACAAAGAAGAGAGTGCTGGATTGCTAGGGTGTATGCAATCATCAGGTAATTATTATGAACTACAAGTACCTGATGATTGCGTAGTGCATGAAACTCCGAGTCATGCTAAAGATGTAGGATAATATATATGTTAATTTATTATCAATTATTACTTTAGTATATGTGCAAACTACTACAAAATTGTACATTTTGTTTCGACATTGAAATAACAATGTCCTATCAGGTAATTAATAATGACGGTAATAAACGTTTTATTAAAAAAGAAAATTAAAAAATCCACTACCTTTCATTTTAGAAATATTTTTTCTTTCGAAGTTTTTTTTAAAATAATTTTGTTGCCGCAAGCAAGGCATTTTACTGCCACTGTTGAGCAGGGGATTACATAAGAGGAAAGTTATGAGAAAGAGAGGCAGGTTATAGAGGGTGTCAGGAAGTGGGTAAGAGAAGAATGAGAATACTGATGAGAGTGGAGTGGATGGAGTAAGGAGGGAGAGAGAGAGAGAGAGAGAGAGAGAGAGAGAGAGAGAGAGAGAGAGAGAGAGAATGCAGGTTAGTGAGATAGGAGATGACTATTGACTTAACTTTTGAAGTCAGGAAGGGAATTCTACAGGCAGGAAGTGCAAGAAAAGAAGCTGATGGAGTAGAATTTGCGTTTACAATTTATTGGTTTCACCGTAAAAGGGTGGGACCTAGTTGCTAATACTGTGGCTCGAGTAAATTCATATATAGGGGGCACCAGTGAGCTAAGTTCATTGGAGCAGAAGCCGTGAAAGTATTTGTGGAAGAAACACAGGGAAGCCACATTGCGCCGGTGAGAAATAGACTGAATACGAGCTGCCAAGTCGGGATCGATCACATTGCAGATTTTCCGTTGGATTTTATTAAAAAATAGACAGTAGAAGACTCTTCCCAGAGATCTTAGCAGGTTATGTTTCGCTATTAAGTCGGAGTGACTATGTGATATACTAGGTTTTAACTTGTTTCGAAACAGAAATTGAAAAAGGAAAGAAAAGATAAAAAAAAAAAAAAAGATGAGAAATCAAGAAAAGGAAAAGAAAGAGCAAAGGGAAATATACAGAAGAAATAGAAAGTGAAGAAAAAAATAAATGAGAAAAAATGCAATTTTGTGTGTCTATATGTCAGTGTTGGATGTGCGTTGTGGTGCAGTGGATATCGGCTCGGAACGAGAAATCGGGGAGCCGAGTTCAAATTCCAGTTGAATTCATTGCATTCACTTTCGCGCAAATACCCTTGGGAAAGGTATTAATCCATCTCTTCCTTCCAGTTATGGGTTAAATAACAGGACAAATTGGGTTCTATAGCATTGGATGGTAACCAATCTACCGCAGAAAGCAATGGCAACCTACTGCGGGATAATCTTCTGCCCAGTCAGTCATGTCTCTTTCGAGACATGATCGCCCAAGCGTGTATCACGTATGGCACTTAACTGACTGACTGAATATAACAGAAACATGATTAAGGCTTCTACTGGGCATAAAGTGGGTGATCGGTTTTCTATTGTCATGAAGTAATAAACTGATCCCCCACTAATTACTACTTATTAATAGAATAATATAATTTACCAGTCTACCGCAGAAAGCAATGGCAACCTACTGCGGGATAATCTTCTGCCCAGTCAGTCATGTCTCTTTCGAGAGATGATCGCCCAAAGTGTGTATCAAGTATGGCACTTAACAGACTGACTGATATGTCACTGTTATGTAACGATTTGTATGCATTTTAAATTAATTCTTTTTTTTTCTTTTTCATTCTTGGTTAGGAATCAAAATTTTTATTCAAATTAAAGAATGTTGTAGAATTATAATCTTCGTCTTTGTTTATTGATAAATAATTATTTCAACCATCATTGGAATCGAACGCTATTAAGAGATGAAGAGATAAATAAATTTTAGTGAAGAAATCGATCCAGAAAATCATTACATTTTTGTCACTTCTTACTGAACCGACCGACATCAAAACAACATCAACATTCAATTTGCCTTCAAATAATATCTTTTAGAAAATTTAATATACATATCGATTTATATGTACTTTCTAAAGTTCTTTGACTAAACTTTTTTCTTTCTTTCTCAAAGTTCGTAAACCTTTATTTTTTTCTTCTGGTAATCGTATTTCGAAACAAATTAAAAGCTATTATATCAAATAGTCACTCCGACTTAATAGCGAAATATAACCTGCTAACATCTCTGGGAAATACTGCTTATTTTTCTTTTTAATTGTTTCACCCCAAGCAAGGCGGTACTGCCACTGATGTGCAGGGGACTACATAAGAGTAAATGTTTAGACAAAAGGAAAGAGAAGAGAAAGACGAATCAGTTACAGGGGGTGACAGAGAAAGGGCAAGAGAAGGATGGAAACACAGGTGTAAAGACAATTGCGAAGGTAGAGAGAAAGGAAAAGAACAAGATATTCTGGGTGATGTAGAAAAAACTCGAGTCAAGTGAATAAGAGATGGGTATTGACATTGCATTTAAATTCATGAAGGTTGTAGCCGTCAGGAAAGCAAGTGTATGGAAGGGAGTTCCACAGGCGGGAAGTGCTAGAAAAGAAGCTGATGGCGTGGAATTGTCAGCTGCATTTGTTTGATCTAACTGTAAATGGCTGGGACTTTGTTACCAGTCTGGGTGCACAAGTAAATTCCTGTGGCGAGGGCACCAGTGACTTAAATTCGTCGGAGCAGAAACCATGAAAATATTTGTAGAATAGACAGAGGGAAACCACATCCCGCTGGTGAGAAAGTGGCTGGAGTCGAGCTGCCAAGTCGGGACCTATCACATTACAGATTCTCCTTTGGAGCCTGTCGAGAACACAGAGATGAACAGCAGCGGCGCCTGACCATATATGACAGTAGTATTCCAGGCACGGACGGATCTTTCACCAGGAAGAGTACTGTATTGCTGTTGTAACCTAAAAAGGTTACTGAATGAGCAATAACCAAAACGGAAGTTGGAAAATGAAACAGTAATCTTTATAACACCAACAAAATACAATATCCGCCAGCTGCCTGAAGTAGATAACCACTCGTAGAGGTGAACTGCTGGAAAGCAATAGATATATTTACTGGTGATTCCTTGCATTCACTTTCGCACAAATACCCTTGAGAAAGGTATTAATCCGTCTCTTCCTTCCAGTTATGGGTTAAATAACAGGACAGATTGGGTTCTATAGCCTTGGTCGGCAACCAGTCTACAGCAGAAAGCAATGACAACCTACTGCGGGATAATCTTCTGCCCAGTCAGTCATGTCTCGAAAGAGACATGATCGCCCAACCGTCTTTCACGAACGGTACTTAACTCACTGACTGAATATAATAGTTGAAAATATGATTAAAACATCTACTGGGCATAAAGTGGGGGGACGATTTCCTATTGTTATGAAGTAATAAACTGATCCCCCACTAATTATACTTAATATAATAATGTAATATAACCTATCTATTCTCCCTCCAGCTATGAGTTAAATGGAAGGACAAATTGGGTTCTATAGCCTTGGCTGGCAACCAGTCTACCGCAGAAAGCAATGTCAACCTACTGCGGGATAATCTTCTGCCCAGCCAGTCATGTCTCGAAAGAGATATGATCGCCCAAGCGTGTTCCAAGTATGTCACTTAACTGACTGACTGACTGACTGGTGATTCTACCACGCAACAGATTGACACAAGGTCAGTTTTAAGGTTTGTTTATTGGCTGTACAGTGGAAAAATTCCCAAAGGGATAGGTAAATCCTGGTTGGTAGGGTGTTCTCTTGGGGCCTGCGTCAGTCAATTAAGTGCCATACGTGATACACGCTTGCGCGATCATGTCTCTTTCGAGACATGACTGACTGGGCAGAAGATTATCCCGCAGAAGGCTGCCATTGCTTTCTGCGGTAGACTAGTTGTCAACCAAGGCTATAGAACCCAATCTGTCCTGTTATTTAACCCATAACTGGAAGGAATAGACGGATTAAGGGGTATTTGCGCGTAAGTGAAAGTAATGAATTCGGCTGGAATTCGAACTCGGCTCCCCGATTTCTCGTTCTGAGCCGATATCCAATGCACTACAACGCACAAAATCCCAAATAAAGGCAAATGGATTTTTATATCGATAGACAGCAATATAACTCCCCACTCACAATAGTGAGGAACGTAATTTTGAGGATTGGGACGTACTCATTAGTGTTCATAGGCACGTATATAACAATTGCCTTGTTTTCCCCCACAAGGAAGAGTATTCCGTTGCCTTGTTTCCACCGCCGAGAAGAGTACTGTTCTGACTCGTCCCCTCCACTAGTCCTCCACAGAGTATATATCGTTTAAAAATTAGTGAAAGGTTTACAAAACTTTCACTTTTTTTGCTTATACTTTAGAACAATATTTTATGTTCCATCTAACTCTTTATGTATGAACTAGCAATATAGCCCGGCATTGCTCGGATGTAATGAAAGCTTTAAAACTAATCCATGGTCCTGTAGCTCAGACTCTTTGGACGAAAGACTAAAAAGCAATAGTTGTTTCCAGTTAAAGCGAAACCGTAAACTGAAAAAAAAAAAAAAAGAATGGATATAAGTGAAACTCCAAAACGGCCGAACCGATTTTCTTGAAAATTTACACAGTTATACTATAAGCGTCTGCGAGTGTTCTTAGCTAGGTTTTGTGTCGAGGTACCCAGCCACGATAAATATCGAAAACCGATAATCGAAAAAATCGGGTTATAGAAGGAGTGGTCTAATTTTAATCAAATTTGATACACTGATAGACAAAGACATAAGAAACGATATTCAGAAGTTTCAAGGTTGCAGTTCTTACAATAGTGCAGAAAATCGATTATATATATATATATATATATATATATATATATATATATATATATAAGGCAAGATGTTTGTGTGTGTGTCTGTTTATCTGCCTGTATGTCTGTTTTTGTTTTCAGCCCTTTTATTTTAGTTTTTGCTTCGGGTTTGGCTCTAAGTAGGTATAATTGTAGTTCTTAGTCTCAGCCAGGATACCATTTACTCAGAGGACTTATTTAGCCTTCAAAATTCAGTTTACGACGAAAAAAACTTATTTGATATCGATACCAGGAAATCAAAATTTGACCTACATCCATTCATTTTTCTTTCAGTCTACGGTTTCGCTTTAACTGGAAACAACTATTGCTTTTTAGTCTTTCGTGCCAACGTCCAAAGAGTCTGAGCTCCAGGACCATGGATTAGTGTTAAAGCTTTCATTAGACTCTAGCAACGCCGGGCTATACTGCTAGTATATATAAAACTCAACACATTTTACAATGTTTTGGATAATATCCATTGAGCTCTCTATTTTTATTTAATTAATAATTCATAATAATTGGATAATATCTTTCGGATTATCTTCTTCGCCTTCATGCCTCTGTCATTCTCTCCTCTCTCTGTCTGTGTATATATATATATATATATATATATATATATATATATATATAGAGAGAGAGAGAGAGAGCGACAGACAGACAGACAGACAGAAAGAAAGAAAAGAGCCAAAGTGATTTCTTTTGTATGTTACATATGCTTCAAGCAGCGAAAATCCTCTTCAGTACTGAAGAGCCACCAGAAAGCAAATGAAGATTTGTGAATTGATAACTAATTCAATGGCGTACAGTTAATGAGATGGCAGTCATTTGTAACGCTACAGTAATTATATATATATATATATATATATATATATATATAAACAAAGTTTATGTTTCGCTATAAAAAGGTTAACCAGGGCATTTCTGAAAGGTAAGAAAGACTGGTTTCTTCAGAAAAATATTATTAGAGTGCTTGATGTAAAGATAAAACGTTATTAATTATTATCATTATTATCAAGCAACATAAAAGTAGAACTACCAGCATTTCTTCCTTCTGTTTTCCATATCTCATTCCTTGACGAAGCTTTAGTAAAAGTGAAAAATGATTGATAAAAGCAAAAGATAATAAAACGGTTCATCTTGATATATTATATATTTACGGGTGGGCCCGTACCGTCATAAATGACGGCAAAATATATCGATATATCGTTTTAAATGACGGTAACATATATACTGATGTACCTAATGTACCTACAATTGAGTACCTTACATTAAGACATAAAAAATTTCAAAATAATCCAAACAACTGAGCGTGACAGGAAGGAAATATTATACATATATATATATATATATATATATATATATATATATATATGTTTCATTAAATAATATAGACAATTTTTGTCTATTTATTTGATGTACATTTTTTTTCATATTCGCTGATAAGCTTAATAGCATTATCATTAAATGAAGAAAGAAAATTACAATATTGATATAAATTCTTTTTAATATTCCAATCTAAGCTTTCGACTAACATAAGCCATTTTCAAAGATGTCAAATTACGTTATATATTATAAACACGGACAAACGATAATGACAAACTGTTTTTTACATGAAATATTTCTAAGCAACAACAAACTAGTGCATTTAAGATGATGGAAGCGAATGTCGCATCACATCTCATGACGTCACATATGACCAAGCGAGAGTGAAATCAAGAAACATTAAGTATGCAAAGCCACTGGAATAACTATCATGTACGCATCGCTCATTCAGTGAAATGAATTAGAGCGCTCTAGCTATTGGGCGCGTATAATGATATGTGCTAAAAAGTCTGCCTACTTCCACCGAACGCCCATAGCCCAGGGGTAGAGTCGCCGACTGACGCCATTTCGGCCGGGTTTCAATCCTGGGTAAAAAAGCAATCTGAGTCTAACCGTACTGATGAGCTGTGATACGTCTGCGGATGACAAATATATATATATATATATATATATATATATATATATATATATATATATAGGTTTATTCAATTAGTTTCCTTTTGATTAACTGGAAGTCTTTCTGTTGATTGTACCAACACTTTGGGCTTTTGTGGTCTACAGAATAAATATAATATAAATGTGCCTTGTGGTGCAAAGGATACCAGCTCCGAACGAGAAATGGGAGAGCCAATTTCGTATTTCAGCAGAATTAGTTACATTCACTTACGTGCAAATACCCTTGGGAAAAAGAATTAAGCTCTCTATTCTCCCTCCAGCTATGGGTTAAATAACAGGACAGACTAGGTTCTATTACCTCAGTTGCTAACCAGTCTACCGCAAAAAACCTCCTGCCTAGTCATTCATGTCTCTTTCGAGACATGATCTCCGAAGCATGTGTCATGTATGTCACTTAACTGACCGATATATACAGGGTGCGATGGATAAATTGTTGCTTAAATGACGCAAAAATGAAAATAACACACACGTCTCATTAACATATGTATTTACAAAAATTTACATAAAATATCTTTAAATAAATTTCTATTGGATCCAACCACGCCCTCTTCTGAACGGTCTCATTGTTGGTGAATGCTGCCATAATCCTTGCCCTCAGTTTATCTTAGGTGTTAGGAGTTTTGTATATCTATCACTCAAATGTGCCCCACACATAGTCAAAGGAGCTGAAGTCTGAGGAGTTAGGTGGCCAAAAGTAGAGGGTGAAATTTTCTGACAGTCATGACTGCTTGTGTGGCATCGTGCAGAGTCCTGTTGCTAGACATAGGGTCTTCTAGCAACCGCTTTCTGGTCCTAAGGCAATTCAATCTTCTCAAGGCACTTGATGCTGGATTCCGTGTTGAGTAGGGAAGGTGAATGGAGGCTTACCGTCACCATCATTAGGGATCATTCTAAATACTTACGTAATCACCATTAACCTCATCCAACTCTTTCCGATCCCTCTGCACTGTCCTCTGATTGACACTTGAACACTCTAACCTGTTTATATTGGGGCTTCCAGCGCGAATGCCAATCAGTACAACATGCCGTTTTCAAATTTCTGTCGGGTGACTTGCGTTATGGTGCTCTTTTTCTCTCAAGCAGTGCCCAACTGACCCTACTATACAGTGTAGTCGACAAAATCTAAACAGCGCGCATGCGCAAAATTAAATGTATGAAATGGCGACAATTTACCCATTGCACCCTTATACCCCCCCCCCCCCCCCAACACACACACACACACACACACGTGTGTCATTCGGCAGGATTTTCGAAACAAAGATTTATCGTAAATAATCAGGCCGGTAGAAATAAATATAAAATACTGTTTAATTAAAAACAGAATATCAACTTCACTACGAGTATCGATCAAAAATAATGTTTAAACAAATCATTTCAAATTATCGGTTGTTTAAAGACGATTTCGTTAATCTTCGTTAGTTTCCGTAACATGTTTCATTTGTTGACATTACGATACATTTCAGTGCAGATATGGTTATTTGCGTGAATCGAAAATTGTGTTATATAAGCTTGATTTAACTTCGCTTAGACTGTTAGTCATTCGTGGTCGAGAGGTCTAAGACGCGCCAGATCAATTGGTGGCTTCCCCTATTTGGATAGCGATTGCAGGTTCGAATCCTGCCAAATGTCACATATTTTTGTAACAAAAGTTTATCGTAAATAATCAGGCCGGTAGAAATAAATATATAATACTGTTTGATTATAAACAGAATATCTACTTAAATACGCGTATTGATCAAAAATAATGTTCAAACAAATAATCTCACATACACACACACACATACATTATATAACGCCTTATTGCGGTATTCAGGACAACTTGAATATCGCAGCTAAGCGTGAAACAGCTTGTATCTATAAACGTTCTATCTCCGATCCTGAGGACTAAAAATACAACAAATTTCATACGTATCATTCAATCAGGGCAGTGGTTGAATATATTCTTAAGTCCGACATCGAGTGAATCTAGGCATCTTTCAAGCTTCATCACTAATTCAGGTCTCAACCAAATTTCAAATAGTATATAAAGTTAGATACGACACCTCCTTAGCTATATTTTAAAAAAGAATTTTTGAATTTTGGTTCAGTAGAAAAGTTGCATCAAAATATGTGAAGTTCAAAAAGGGAGACTAACTACATAAGTTCATAAGTGAGTGAGTGACTAACGCTTCTAATAATAAATTTTATTCTTTATAACTGTTTTTCTGTTTAATGTTTTTGCGTGCGGTTTTCAACATTTAAATTCAGGTGATGTCTTTCATCATTTTCGTTAATCAAACTCTGCTTATCACTTATTTTATATTTTAATTATAAATAATTCTTTTATTGTTTTCTTTTTTTAATCAATTGCATATATTTTTTTTCTTTTTAATATTTTTGAATGTGGTTTTCAGTATTATATTTATATAAATACTAGCAGTATAGCCCGGCGTTGCTAGAGTCTAATGAAAGCTTTAAAACTAATCCATGGTCCTGGAGCTCATACTCTTTGGACGTTGGCACGAAAGACTAAAAAGCAATAGTTGTTTCCAGTTAAAGCGAAACCGTAGACTGAAAGAAAAATGAATGGATATAAGACAAAATTTAGTTTTCCTGGTATTGATATCAAATAAGTTTTTTTCGTCGTAAACTGAATTTTGAAGGCTAAATAAGTCCTCTGAGTAAATGTTATCATGGTTGAGACTAAGAACTACAATTATACCTACTTAGAGCCAAACCCGAAGTAAAAACTAAAATAAAAGGGCTGAAAACAAAAACAGACATACAGGCAGATAAACAGACACACACACAAACATCTTGCCTTTTATATATATATATATATATATATATATATATATATATATATATATATATTCCGCACTATTGTAAGAACTGCAATCTTGAAACTTCTGAATATCGTTTCTGATGTCTTCGTCTATGAGTGTATCAAATTTGATTGAAATCGGAGCACTCCTTCTATAACACGAATTTTTTGATTATCGATTTTCGATATTTATCAGGGGTGCCTCGGCACAAAATCTAGCTAAGAACACTCGCAGACGCTTATAATACAACTGTGTAAATTTTCAAGAAAATCGGTTTAGCCGTTTCGGACACACACACATACACAAAGTTCCATTTATAAATAAGTTTAATAGCAATGCCTGGAAAAATCATAGATTAAATGGAAAAATGCGCGCATGAAAAGTAATATTCTTAAGATTATATTAAACCTGGAAAAGAACAGGACAAATTATTAAACCTGGAAAAGTAAAGGAAAAGATATTCTTGTGAAGTAAAAAATAAGAAATTTCTTATCTAAACTATTGCAGCTAAAAATAAAATTCTAATGCAATATTTTAAGCAAGATGTTTCTTATTATTTATTTCACTAGAATATCTTGTCCCTTGCTTTTCCAGGTTTTATAACTTGTCATATTCATTTCGAGGTTCAATATTACTTTTATAAGATTTTTCTGCAGTAGGTTGCCATTACTATCTGCAGTAGACTGGTTGCCAGCTAAGGCTATAGAACCCAACCTGTCCTATTATTTAATTTATAACTCGGGGGAAGAGACGGATTAGTATAATTCCCAAGGTTATTTGTGCATAAGTGAATGCAAGGACTTCAACTGGAATTCGAACTTGACACCCCGATTTGTCGTTCCGAGTCGATATCCATTGCACCACAACGCACATCCCAGACCAATTACCATGAAAGTATTTCCTGAAAAGGCACAAGAAAGCTATGTTATGATAGTGGGAAAAGAACTGAAACCGAAATGCCAGGTCACGACCAGTAACAGTGCAAATTTTCATTTTTTTATTTAATCAAGAATCCCTAAATATAAAACAGAGAACCAGACCAGATGCGGCGGGAATATTGCAAACAAAGACAACTGGTAGACTTATAATATACGTATGTTAGATTTTGGAGAGAAAAATTGTCTAGCCCTATACAGGGAACCAACATTTTTAATTGCAGACTTAGCAATTATATATACAGTACAGTGCAAATTTATTAGGACAAGAACTATTTTATCTTTTATGAGGCATATTGACAGAAAATAAACAATTCTGTTAGGCATTGAAATCACAAGCTTCTTCAATGTATCTACTGGTATCTCCTGCCAAGCAGCTTGTATTTGTTCCCAATGTGTGTCTTGCAAAGTAACATTAGATTTATCAATTCGAGAGGGGGGAATAAGAAAAAAGTCAGTCATATCCAAGAATAATGAGTAGTTTGAAAATAACTTGTTTAATAGAAAATAGGAAAAATGAAATATAACTTCTTTTTAATACATTTCTTTTACATCTAGTTTTAAATAATCAATATTTATTAGCAATTTACTCGGATTTTCACCCTGTATTTAAAATTCAGTGAGGTTTTTAGGAAAATCGCCCCTGTCCTAATACTTTTGCACACTACCGGTAGTGTGCAAAAGTGTTATGGCAGGGGTGATTTTAAACTTTATTTTGATGCCTCATAAAAGAGAAAATTGTTCTTGTTTTAATACCTTTGCAAAGTACTGTATATTGTCCTTTCAATGTCGAAACAAAATGTACACTTTGTAGTAGATTATAATTTGTACATGTTCTAAACTATCTATAATTTATAATATATATATATAAATGGAACTTTGTCTCTGTGTGTGTACGTTACCTATAGACTCCGAAACGGCTAAACCGATTTTCTTGAAAATTTACACAGTTGTATTATAAGAGTGTGCAAGTGTTCCTAACTAGGTTTTGCGTCGAGGTACCCCCGATAAATATCGAAAATCGATAATCGAAAAAATCGGGTTATATAAGGAGTGGTCGGATTTGATACACTCATAGACAAAGACATAAGAAACAATATTC
>JBBBDQ010001922.1:220000-252500 GCA_037127315.1 Ascarosepion bandense | reverse complement strand
GTAATGAAAGCTTTAAAACTAATCCATGATCCTGGAGCTCAGACTCTTTGGACGTTGGCATGAAAGACTAAAAAGACTAAGAACTACAATTATACCTACTTAGAGCCAAACCCGAAGCAAAAACAAATAAAAAGGGTTGAAAAATACAGACACATAGACAGATAAACCGACACACACATACAAACATCTTGCCTTTTATATATATATATTATCGATTTTCTGCACTATTGTAAGAACTTCAACCTTGAAACTTCTGAATATCGTTTCTTATGCCTTTGTCTATCAGTGTATCAAATTTGATTAAAATTGGACCACTCCTTCTATAACCCGATTTTTTCGATTATCGGTTTTCGATATTTATCGTGGCTGGGTACCTCGACACAAAACCTAGCTAAGAACACTCGCAGACGCTTATAGCACAATTGTTTAAATTTTCAAGAAAATCGGTTCAGCCGTTTTGGAGTCTATAAGTAACGGACACACACACACAAAGTTTCATTTATAAATAAGTTTAGATCATATATATATATATATATATATATATGTATGTATCAGAGAGAAGAGATATTCAATCGGTAATTGCACAAAATGACTGAGCTATTACTTTTAGTTTTAATTCAACTGTTTTTTATTCTTTTCATTTCCAGCGAACTTGCCGCGACTGAAAGTGATTATTGTCAGCAATATTTCTCTAATTACTGTCAGTAATATTCCTATTATTGATTAACCAACTTTACTTCTACCAATGAAATACAGTCTCCATACCTCTTCAATCGACTTAATTACAAATCCACCTTTGTTCGGCCATTCAAACCTCTTCTTTGTAAATTAGCCCTTGTTAATTCACTTTTCGGTTTAGGGTCAGATTTAATCTCTGAAGAAAATTCAACCTCTTAAAGACTGTGGCTGCTGAGGATACCAGGGACCGAACACCTGAGCAACGGCGACGTTGTGGATAAGATAGAAACGAAAGGAAACTTTTACTTGACATCGGGAAGAGACAGCTGAGGTTTCTGGGACACGTAATGAGGAAAGGTGGCTTGTAGAAGCTGATACTCACAGGACGGTTAGAGGGAAGGAGAGACAGCAGAAAGCAACGCATGACGTACTTGATGGGCTTAAGCAAATGGATGGCAGAGCAGGGTTTGAGAGAAATACCGAGCGAAAAGGTGTTAAGAGATGTGGGATGTGGACGGCCATGATCGCCGACGTCCTGAAGGGACACGGTACATAAAAAAGAAATGTACAAAGAAGAGATTTTTGTGTTCGAACACTGTTGGGTATACTAAATTTAAAAAAAATCATGAACAATGAATAAATGAACACACTCAGATTGCCAGGCCTTATGTCAGACTCCTATCTCTAACATTGACGCACTAGCAAACTATGTATTAGCAAGAAATAGACATGGGAGTTATTGGGGGATATTAGAGCCCACGTGGGCGTTACTAGAACTATACTTGTTTTACATGTATACATGTGCAACTTATATCAAAACGAAGAATGCCTTCCTAGGATCTTTCACGCTTTCCTTGTTCACGTATACGTCGTCTATACGTCGTATATTTTTTTTTCTTCCGACCGCATTTTCCTTTACGTTTTGGACTGATGGATCCAGTCTACTTCTTCGCCTTGATGACACGACTGAAAGCTGAAAGGCTGACACCAACAATATCTGCGATCTCGCTGTAAGGCTTGCTAGTGTGTTCATGCAGCGTTACAATTTTCGTAGGGTTCCTTCGAGTAACGTTCATCATAGACAATGACCGTAGGACAACTAATCGACAGTCGAGACAATAGTGTCTAGGTGTGTGAAAAATCTGATGTGATCACGGATGATGCAATATTTTTCAAGACCAAACAAATTTCATCATACACCCTGAAAATAGATTCATATTACTGCACACAACTGCAAATAACCTAATCTGAGGAAAAAATAGAAACTGATTACACCCTGTCACTCCAGTGGGTCTAAAACTGATCGTATGGTGCAAGAAAGGAAACTAAAGCAGTTGTTTCAATTCATTTGCACAAGGGTATTATATATATTCTTTATCATATATAGATTCATATTATTGTACAC
This sequence comes from Ascarosepion bandense, assembly GCA_037127315.1. NCBI lineage: Eukaryota > Metazoa > Mollusca > Cephalopoda > Sepiida > Sepiidae > Ascarosepion > Ascarosepion bandense. The sequence continues at coordinate 250,417 of JBBBDQ010001922.1, read as the reverse complement.
CACTTTGAATGACCTAATCTGAGGAAAGTATAAAAATCGATTACACCCTGTCACTCCAGTGGGTCTAAAACTGTCTGTATGGTAAAAGAAAGGAAACTAAAGCAGTTGTTTCAATTAATTTGCACAAGGGTGTACTCGACTATGTTGTTTGTACACTTCAACGTAGTGTAATGGCGAAAAAACTTCTCAGGTTAAATCAGTTAAGACTGAACAGAGAGTTGGATCCTCAGTGGGTGTCCTATGTTTTCAGCCTTGTGCTACTTCTAAAGATCTATGAGACTCAAGTAGGCAAAATTTCATTCTCCCATGAAAAGCAGTTTTTTGTTGGAAACTTTTTCATACCGCTGTATCTGTGAAGTGTTCTAACTGAGGACGGAAAGTGCGACACTGAGATCCAAAGGTGTATTGGCATGGCTAACTAAAGACGATTTTCAAAAACCGAGTAGAGTATTGAGAGACAAAAAAAAAAAATAATTAGAAGCAAAGAAGAGAGTACTGGATTGTTATGTGATGTCCGAAGATGCCTTCCAAAACGTAAGCAGAGTATTGAGAGAGGAAAATATCGTTGGAAATAAAAGAAAGAGTACTGGATTGTTAAGTGATGTCTGTCCTTCAATATGGCAGATTTTGATGAAGAAAAGACTTGAAGCAACCGAAATGTTTGATGATATTGTCCAGCATTCACTGCCATATTGAAGAACTGACATCACATAGCAATCCAGTACTCTCTTCTTTGTTTCTAGTGAAATTTTCTTGTCTTTTAATACTCTACTTACCTCCTGGAAGGCATCCTTGTGCTTTTGGATCGCAGGAATATAAATGTATAGAAACTGCTGTGACCACAAAGTGAGGGGTCAGTTTATATATTGATTGTTATATGGAATTGATCCCCCCACTTTATTTCCAGTATGCTTCTGTAGAACCACATTTCCAACGATATTTTCCTATCTCTCAATACTCTGCTTACCTTTTGGAAGGCATCTTCGGTCGTGCCCATACGTCTTCGACAGGAGGGACAGAGGAAAACAACGCATAACGTATATGACGTGCAAATGGATAGAAGAATAGGGTTAAAGGGAAATAACAAAGAGGCAAAACTCATTAAGAGCTACAAGGGGCAGGAAGATGTTGAGGGCCATGATCAGCTATGTACGGAGAGTACATGGTACTTAGAAGAAATAAATTGTAACGTACTTGATGGACTTGAGTGAGTGGATTGGAGAACAGGGTTTGGGAGAAATAACAAAAGGACAAAACTTATTAAGAATTACAAAATACAAGAAGATGTGGAGGACCATGATTGCCTACATTCTTATATCATTGTGCGGATCTGGTTCATCTTTGCAATAGATTTTTTATGCTTAACCGTGCTTATAACCTTATATATATATATAATTACATATGTGTGCCGAGTTCGCGGAGGCCAGGGTTCAAATGTCACCATGGTCCACTTGTCAGGGTGAAGTGATGTTATAAGTCTGAAGGAGGCAAGGTTTTAGTGTGACACGTTTCGTCTGATAAAAACCTTTTCCACGTTATGTATTTTTCTACCAATATATATATATATATATATATTTTAATTCAGATACTTCAATCCAAGGGAAAAAAGCAGGAAGGTAAATTCCAAAAAACCCGATCCTAATTAATATTAAAAATTTATTTTAATATTAAAAAATGATACAGGAAGAGAGCTCCATGTAATAAAATATTACAGAGCAAATATATATTAAGAAAGGATTAATTCAAAGATGTTGAATGGCCATTTCGATATGACGATCCCCACGGGGGACGACACATCACCTCAGCAACAGAAAAAAGACTTCTGAAAGGTTTTTCTGTTGCTGAGGTGATGTGTCGTCCCCCGTGGGGATCTTCATATCGAAATGGCCGTTCAACATCTTTGAATTAATCCTTTATATATATATATATATATATATATATAAACTTAATTATAAATGGAACTTTGTCTCTGTGTGTCTATGTATGTGTGTGTCTGTGTATCCGTTACCTATAGACTCCAAAACGGCTGAACCGATTTTCTTGAAAATTTACACAGTTCTACTATAAGCGTCTGCGAGTGTTTTTAGCTAGGTTTTGTGTCGAGGTACCCCCGATAAATATCGAAAATCTATAATCGAAAAAATCGGGTTATAGAAAGAGTGGTCCGATTTTAATCAAATTTGATACACTGATAGACAAAGACATGATATTCAGAAGTTTCAAGGTTGCAGTTCTTACAATAGTGCAGAAAATTGATTATATATATATATATATATATATATATATATATATATAAAAGGCAAGATGTTTGTATGTGTGTGTCTGTTTATCTGTCTGTATGTCCTTTATACAAATCTACAATTTTTATCCGATTCCCACCAAATTTCACACAAATATTCTTTAGGCAGAGTCTAAGCTCCAGGACCATGGATTAGTTTTAAAGCTTTTATTACATCCGAGCAACGCCGGGCTATACTGCTAGTATATATATATATTTGTAAAAATGTACTTTGTGGTGACCAACACTGTTTGTTTATAGATACGTAATTTAAAATACGTATTGAAGCTCATTTCCTCTCTTTGCCATCAGAGGAGGAAACGCGTAGGCGATTTAAAATACAGTTTTCCTCTTGTCTTTATTATATATATATATATATATATATATATATATATATATATCGCCTAAAGCAAGGCATTTTAATGCCACTGTTTTGCAGGAGTTTACATAAGAAGAAAGTTATGAGAAAGAGTGGCAGGTTACAGAGGGTGTAAGGAAGTGGGTAAGAGAAGGATGAAAATACTGATGAGAGTGGAGTGGACGGAGAAAGGAGCATGAGAGTGAGGATGCAGATTAGTGAGATAGGAGATGACTATGGACTTTATATTTAAATTATTCGAGATTGTATCTGTCAAGGAAGCAAGTAAACAGATGGGAATTCCACAGACGGGGAGTGCGAGAAAAGAAGCTGATGGAGTAGAATTCGCGTTTACATTTTATTGGTTTCACAGTAAAAGGATGGGACCTAGTTGCTAATCTTGTGGCTCGAGTAAATTCATATATAGGGGGCACCAGTGAGCCGAGTTCATCGGAGCAGAAGCCGTGAAAGTATTTGTAGAAGAGACACAGGGAAGCCACATTGTGCCGGTGAGAAAGTGACTGTATCTGAGCTGCCAAGTCGGGATCGATCACATTAGATTTTCCGTTGGCTATATATATATATATATATATATATATATATATATATATATATATACTAGCACTATAACCCGGTGTTGCTCGGGTGTAATAAAAGCTTTAAAACTAATCCATGGTCCTGGAGCTCAGACTCTTTGGAGGTTAGCACAAAAGACTAAAAAGCAATAGTTGTTTCCAGTTAAAGCGAAACCGTAGACTGAAAGAAAAATGAATGGATGTAAGTCAAATTTTGATTTCCTGGTATCGATATCAAATAAGTTTTTTCGTTGTAAACTGAATTTTGAAGGCTAAATAAGTCCTCTGAGTCAATGGTATCATGGCTGAGACTAAGAACTACAATTATACCCACTTAGAGCCAAACCCGGAGCAAACACTAAAATAAAAGGCTGAAAAAATACAGACATACAAGCAGATAAACAGACACACACACACAAACATTTTGCCTTTTATATATATATATATATATATATTATCGATTTTTTGCACTATTGTAAGAACTGCAACCTTGAAACTTCTGAATATCGTTTCTTATGTCTTTGTCTATGAGTGTATCTAATTTGATTAAAATCGGACCACTCCTTCTATAACCTGATTTTTTCGATTATCGATTTTTGATATTTATCGGGGTTACCTCGACAGAAACCTAGTTAAGAACACTCGCAGATGCTTATAATACAACTGTGTAAATTTCCAAGATAATTGGTTCAGCCTTTTCCGAGTCTGTAGGTAACGGACACACACACACAGACAAAGTTCCATTTATAAATAAGTTTAGATATATATGATAATGGACTCTCTCGTCGACTTCAAAATACGGGGATCCGATGACCCCATTCAATTTTTATGTTTCTATCGCATGTGACACTTCAGTCCCGCTAGTGACCTGCATTCTAGTCCACATACTGTGCCACAATGAGGATCTCTTGATATAGCCACATGAATATTTGCTGAAGCTTTTCACCGTTGTGTTTCGTCTCTCAGTCGGTCAATACGATTGATTCGGAAATTTCCGATACCACTCTGGCACAAATATCTCCACCTCCTTCTTGCGAGGGCAACTTGATCGAATATCGTATGAGGCATATTGAAATGGTTCTCATTAGCTTGTATTGATACCTAAGCCACAGCCGTCCGAAATTGTCCACTGTCAAGTTGGCTATACTTAAGGACATTAGATATTCTTTCGTCACTCATTCTTGCAAGATGGCCAGTCCAGCGAAGTTGTAACAGCATAAGGAAAGTTTCAATTCCACTAATGTTGCAAAAAGCTCAACACAAAACACCCTTTGTCAAAATTATAGCCACAGATCACGCCTAGAAAACTTTGGTGGAAGACATCCAGCTGATTAATATGGGACCTGTATGGATATATGTAAGAGTAGACGATTTTATATTTACGTAATTTAATCTCTTATATTGATCACTTTAACCGATCAGTATAATTGAGCTTATGACTCTCTCTCTCTCTCTCTATATATATATATATATACACAGTACTGTGTACCTAAGTATTAGGACAAGAACTATTTTATCTTTTATGAGGCATATTGACAGAAAATAAACAATCTAATTGAAGTAATTTTATTTGATTTACTCAACAAATGCTTTAGCAAGGAAAAATATTTGTTACAAAATAAATTTAATATTTAATATAATAGCCTTTTGCTTTGATCAGAGCCTTCATTACAGGCTTCTGCAATGTAACTAATGGTATATCCTGCCAAGCAGCTTGTATTTGTTCCCCAAGTGTCTTGCGAAATAACATTAGATTTATATATATTTTTTTTTTTTATCCAAACTATCCCATAGGATTGAGATCAGGGCTTTGTGGGGGCCAATTTAAATTCCGAAACCTTTCTTCCTCTTCCTTTTTAATTAAATAATTCTTACAAAGATTTGCTTTTTCAACCTGTATTTGAATTTCATTGAGCTTTTTAGGAAAATCACGCCTGTCCTAATACTTTTGCACACTACCGGTAGTGTGCAAAAGTGTTAGGACAGGGGTGATTGTAAACTTTATTTGATGCCTCATAAAAGATAAAATAGTTCTTGTCCTAATACTTTTGCACAGTACTGTATACACACACACACACACACACATATATATATATATATATATATACACACGTTACTTTGCAGCAATGCATTGAGTTCTTCTGGTAACTGGCGTGTGTATCAGTTTTATGTCATACGGGATACTCGCTTTGGGCGATCATGTCCCGAAAGATACTTGAATGACTGGGCAGAAGATTATCCTGCAGTAGGTTGCCATTGCTTTCTGTGGTAGACTGATGGCCAGCCAAGACTTTAGAATCCAATTTGTCCTATTATTTAATCCATAGCTGGAGGGAAGAGATGAATTAATGCCTTTCCCAAGGGTATTTGTGCGTAAGTGAATGCAAGGGATTCAACTGGAATTCGAACTCGGCTCACCAATTTGTTGTTCCGAGACGATATCTACTGCACCACAATGCACATACATGCTAAAATTTCCCCTTGCTCATTCTATTCGCCTATGGCTTAGGGAGCGGAGACTCCGAGAGATAGCAAATTGGTCGAGTTTCCATCCCGGCTGGAAGCAAGTAGATATCTAGCCACACTGATGAGTTGTGACACAGCGAAACAGGCTTGTATGTGGATGACAAATATATATGACCTTCCCGGCTAGATATGCTCTATCTATCTATATGTATATATATATATAGTCATCCCCAGACAAATCTGTTTCGCTATATCAGAGCTAATCAGTACGGTTAGACAGCCGATTGTTTTTTACCCAGAAATGAAACCCGACTGAATTGGCTTCAATCGGCGATTCTACCTCTGAGCTACGGGCGTTCGGTAGAAGGAGGCAGACTTTTTAGCGTGTATATTATCATTACACACGCCTAATAGCTGAGAGTGTTCTAATTCATTGCTGAATGAACGATGCGTAGATGCCAGAGTAGCTAGTGTTTTTCGAAGTCTACCATTCTTCCAGAGTGCTTAATCAGGGCGTGAAAGCGTAAATAGATATGCTCTATCTACCCGAAACGCGCGCACACACACTAGTCGGGAAGGTCATCCATCGAGTGATAAAGAAAATCCTGATTTTAAACCACCACTACCTTTCTGTCATATCTTATCGCCCGGTTTACACTCCACCCACAACTATTGAACAGGTGAAGAGGCTCATCCCTTGTTTCTTGTTTAGGATGTGGTTTCCGGTTTTCTCTTCTAATCTTTTCACTCTGCTCTTTCTTTTTTTTTTCTTTTTTTCAATTCGAGTAGATAGATTAAACTATTGCCCGGTTCACACTCCACCCACGTCTATTGAACAGGTGAAGAGGCTCATCCCTTGTTCCCTGTTTAGGATGTGGTTTCCGGCTTTCTCTTTTCCAATCTTTTCACTCTTATGTAGCCCCCTGCACATCAGTGGCGTTACCGCCTTGCCCAGAGTGATATGATTAAAAAAAAATAAAAAAATAAAAAAGTAAATGTCCAAAAGTAAATCCAAGCACCCGGTAAGGAGCCCCGAAGGCAGCTGGCTATCAAAACTGACAAACACTTGCAATCAAGTCTACTCCACCGAAATGTAATGTCAGGTATCCCTTTCAGTTTTTTCTATATGCCCAAGAGGAAGAGGCATGGGATTTGGGCAAGGCACAGCCTTCTTATATCACCGCCCAGGCCTGCATTCTAGAAAGTTCACACATACTAAAGGACTGAAATTTGACCAAATAGGGCGCTACCTTTATTTCCTGAGCTAAACCGATGCATACTACGCGTATGTGTGCGTGTGTTTTGATGATACGTATTGCGCGTGGTGGGTCCTAATATGTATTTATAGATTTCTATAAATATATAGTGATAGCTATCGGAATAGATCGATATATCAAATGTATATGCTTCCACACAACCTGTATATAGTTGGAAGGGTCTATCTCCTCCATAGCTTGTCCAGATATCTCTCTTTATCTCTCAGATCTATCTATTTATCTAAATGAAGAAAAAACGTCGAAAACATACGCTAGAATCAGCCAACCATCTTTACTCTCACCAACCCGCGTACGACATTGCTACCATTACGAAGCAACAACGACCGACTACACCATTATACGTATTTTGTTCTTCTGGAAATGAATGAAGAAAGAAAGAATATTAAAGCAGTTTGTGGCAAAATAAGAAGTGTATTAGATGGACATATTGATAGACAGACAGCCGAAGAGAGTAAGAGAAAAACAAGGGGATGGTTAATTAAATCATGGGAAAGAAGATTTGAACTGAAGAAAGATGCTGTCAGTGAAAGAGAAACAAACAGTCTTCCTTGAATTACTGTACATATATATATATATATATACTTTAAATTTTTGGGTGTTCCTTGATTTTGTTATTCTGTCTTGTTTATTTGCCGACGTTTTACAGTGGCTATTGTTTCTTTTCTTCCTTTCTTCTTTCACGACTTATGAATGTGAAAGGAAAAGAATGTTTCGTAAGACAACATGAACATTGTCGTCTGTGAGATGCAGGCGGGAACATGCCTGACTATCGCTTCTCTAGTCGCTCGCTGCAATAAAGAGCACTTAAAATGGAAGTTGGGAAGGAAGAAAAAAGTAATAAAAGAAGGAAGAATGAATGACGAACAAATGATTTGAGAGTTTTTAAACAATTAGCTGTCAGCCCGTTTATTAGATCCTCCGATATATTTTTTTTTCCAGACTGTTTTCATTCTTTCAAGAGCGATCAATCCGATATTTTTCCTCTCTTTGTTTTTCAATATATCACAAAGAAACTTGTTTAAGAAGCGCTGAAAAATACTTGGCTGGATCAATTCTCTAAAATTTGACCAAATAACAGATTTTTGTGAATTCGTTCTTGGTTTGTCGTAGCACTCCCCACCAGAATAAGATGTATTTTTCTTTTTTTTTTAATAATCATATCGCCCCAAGCAAGGCATTTTACTGCCACTGTTTTGCGGAGGGTTACATAGGAGGAAAGTTATGAGGAAGAGGGACAGGTTATAGTGGGTGTCAGGAAGTGTGTAAGAGAAGGATGAATGTGGCCATAAAGTGAGGGCTCAGGTTATATATTGATTGTAATGTAGAATTGATCCTCCACTTTATATCCACATTATAATAGTATAGATTTTTTTTTTATAATCATATCGCCCCAAGCAAGGCATTTTACTGCCAGTTTTGCAGAGGATTACATAAAAAGAAAGTTATGAGAAAGAGAGACATGTTATAGTGTGTGTCAGGAAGTGGGTAAGAGAAGGATGAATGTGGCCATATAGTGAGGGTTCAGTTTATATATTGATTGTAATGTAGAAATGATACCCCACTTTTTATCCACATTATAATAGTATAGAATTTTTTTAAAAATCATATCGCCCCGAGGAAGGCATTTTACTGCCACTGTTTTGCAGAGGGTTACATAGGAGGAAAGCTATGAGAAAGAGTGACAGGTTATAGGGGATGTCAGAAAGTGGGTAAGAGAAGTATGAGAATATTGATGAGAGTGGAGTAGACGGAGAAAGGAGCATGAAAGAGAGAGGATGCAGGTTAGTGAGATAGGAGATGGCTATTAACTTTACTTTTAAATTCTACGAGATTATAGCTGTCTCAAAGCAAGTAAATGGAAGGGAATTCCATAAGCGACAAGTGCGACAACGGAAGCTAGTGGAGTAGAATTTGCGTTCACAGTAAAAGGGTGGGACCTAGTTGCTAATATTGTGGCTCGAGTAAATTCATATATAGGTGGCACCAGTGAGCTAAGTTCATTGGAGCAGAAGCCATGAAAGTATTTGTAGAAGAGACACAGGGAAGCCACATTGCGCCGGTGAGAAAGTGACTGTATTCGAGCTGCCAAGTCGGGATCGATCACATTACGATTCTCCGGTGGACTTTGTCAAGGGCTCCTAGGTGCAGCACCTGACCAGATATGGCAGCAGTATTTAATGCACGGGCGGATGGTAGATTTATATATGTGCAGGATTGTTTCAGGTGGAAAAAAATCCTAATGAGTCCTTTTTTTTTTCCTTGTGTTTATCTACCAACCATCTGATCATGACATACTATTTGTCGGACGGTCTCTTTTATCGGTACAGATAGATAGATAGTCGGAGAAACGGATATGTACAGATATATCGATAGAGAGACGGAGATACGGATTATAACGGATATATCGATGGAGAGACGGATATGAACGGATATATCGATGGCGAGACGGACATGAACGAATATATTGATAGATAGACGGATATGAACGCATATATCAATAGAGAGACGGATATAAATAGATAATAGGAGAAACGGATATGAACGGCTATAGAGAATCGGCGAGATGAATATGAACGGATATATCGATAGAGGGACGGATATGAACGGGTATATAGATGGACCAACGAATATGAACGGGTATATGGATGGTCAGACCGATATGAAAGAATATATCAATGGAGAGATGGATATGAACGGGTATGTCGATGTAGAGACGGATATGAACGGATATGTCGATGGAGAGACGGATATGAACGGATATGTCGATGGAGAGACGGATATGAACGGATATGTCGATGTAGAGACGGATATGAACGGATATGTCGATGGAGAGACGGATATGAAGGGATATGTCGATGGAGAGACGGATATGAACGGATATGTCGATGGAGAGACGGATATGAACGGATATGTCGATGTAGAGACGGATATGAACGGATATGTCGATGTAGAGACGGATATGAAGGGATATGTCGATAGAGGGACGGATATGAACGAATATCTCGATAGAGGGACGGATATATCGATGGAGAGAAGGATATGAACGGATATATCGATAGAGAGACGGATATGAACAGATATGTCGATGGAGAGACGGATATGAACGGATATGTCGATGGAGAGACGGATATGAACGGATATATCAATGGTGAGACGGATATGAACGGATATATCAATGGTGAGACGGATATGAACGGATATATCGATGAAGAGACGGATATGAACGGATATGTCGATGGAGAGACGGATATGAACGGATATATCAATGGTGAGACGGATATGAACGGATATGTCGATGGAGAGACGGATATGAACGGATATATCAATGGTGAGACGGATATGAACGGATATGTCGATGGAGAGACGGATATGAACGGATATATCGATAGAGAGACGGATATGAACGGATATGTCGATGGAGAGACGGATATGAACAGATATATCAATGGTGAGACGGATATGAACGGATATGTCGATGGAGAGACGGATATGAACGGATATATCAATGGTGAGACGGATATGAACGGATATGTCGATGGAGAGACGGATATGAACGGATATATCGATAGAGAGACGGATATGAACGGATATGTCGATGGAGAGACGGATATGAACGGATATGTCGATGGAGAGACGGATATGAACGGATATATCAATGGTGAGACGGATATGAACGGATATGTCGATGGAGAGACGGATATGAACGGATATATCAATGGAGAGACGGATATATCGCTGGAGAGAGGGATATGAACGAATATATCGATAGAGAGACGGGTATGAACGGATATGTCGATGGATAGACGGATATGAACCACTATATCTATGGACAGACAGATATGAACGGATATATCGATGTTCAGACGGATATAGATAGATAATAGGAGGGACGTATATGAACGGCTATAGAGAATCGGAGAGACGCGTGTAAACGGATACATAGTTCGATAGTAAGTTTTCCATTACCAAATTTTCCGTGAAGTAAACATCGCTCAGATGCGCAAACATCAATGTTAGTCCATGAGTCTCGCTCTACACCAGCACGACCGCATGTGTGTGTGTTGTGCTGGTGGGTGGGGGTGCGTATTACTGGTATGAAGTAATAGTGGATAATACAGGTTGTTGCTGTTGTTGCCCGCCCGATATAAGCTTGTTTTCGAGTGGTGCTGAAATATTCTCGACCCGACATATGTTCCTGAATCTGACAAAATGATTTTAGTGTGTTAAGTAAATCTTGTCCGGTACGAAAACTTTTCAGCACTTCTCAATTTTTATCACATTATATTTACACTGTTTTGAACATATCTCAATTCTATGGTAATTCATTTCAAAACTTAATATTAAATTTCGAGGTCATTTGTAATGATTTGATTTTTTTTATACATCGATTTCATCTTATCAAAATATGATAGATAATAAAATGCCATGAATAGAGTCTCTCTACCTCTGTTCATCTATAATTGTCTCTCTTTCTCAGTGTTCCAATCTACCCAACATTCTACATTCCAGGGCCTGCACCAATCTATCAAACATTCTATCTAACTCAGTGTTCCAATCCAGCCTTCCCCTGCCATGTCGGCCTCTTCTAATGCAGCCTTCCCTTCTCCCCCTTCTCGGCCTCTTTCAATCCAGATTCCCCGCCACTTTCTCGGCCTCTTCCAATCCAGCCTCCCCACCTTTTCTCGGCCTCTTTCAATCCACCTTCCTCCACTTCTCGGCCTCTTCCAATCCATCTTAACAGCCCTTTTCTCGGCCTCTCCAAATCAAGCCTCCCCCACTTTTTCGGCCTCTTCCAATCCAGCTTTCCCATCTTTTTTCGGTCTCTTTCAATCTACCTTCCCCCACTTGTCGGCCTCTTCCAATCCATCTTAACCCCCTTTTCTCGGCCTCTCCAAATAAAGCCTCCCCCCCTTTCTCGGCCTCTTCCAATCCAGCTTTCATCCCCCTATCTCGGCCTCTTCCAATCCAGCCTGCCCACCTTTTCTCGGCCTCTTCCAATCCAGCTTTCCCACTTTCTCGGCCTCTTCCAATCCAGCTTTCCCACTTTCTCGGCCTCTTCCAATCCAGCTTTCCCACTTTCTCGGCCTCTTCCAATCCAGCTTTCCCACTTTCTCGGCCTCTTCCAATCCAGCCTCCCCACCTTTTCTCGGCCTCTTCCAATCCAGCTTTCCCACTTTCTCGGCCTCTTCCAATCCAGCTTTCCCACTTTCTCGGCCTCTTCCAATCCAGCTTTCCCACTTTCTCGGCCTCTTCCAATCCAGCTTTCCCACTTTCTCGGCCTCTTCCAATCCAGCCTCCCCACCTTTTCTCGGCCTCTTCCAATCCAGCTTTCCCACTTTCTCGGCCTCTTCCAATCCAGCCTGCCCACCTTTTCTCGGCCTCTTCCAATCCAGCTTTCCCACTTTCTCGGCCTCTTCCAATCTATTTGGTTGATGTTACTTTTCTAGCACGTGTGTTCAAATTTTGAACAGCCTCGCGACAAACATGTTAAATCTACATTAACGAATATTATGTTTACCGTGGAGATTCGCTATTATTGTACAATGGTTTTCAAAACAGACTTTCAGATCGAGTGTTATAAGTTTGATCCAAAGTGGCTGCTTCTTATTTGTGGTCTTTTATCAGAATTGAATGATTAAATTGGAGATACTTTCATTTATAATGCTTCAGCTCGCCCCCCCTCTCTCTCTCATATATATATATGCATCCTCTCTCTCATACTCCTTTCTCCGTCGACTTCACTCATCAGTATTCTTATCCTTCTCTTACCCACTTCCTGGTACCCCATACAATCTGTCAGTCTTTCTCATATAACTTTCCTCCTATGTAACACTCTGCAAAACAGTGGCAATAAAATACCTTGCTTGGGGCGATATGATTATATATATATATATATATAAGTATACATGTCCAGTCCGTTGTGTGGTCTGATGAAATTAGCTAATTAGGCTCAATGAAATGAATTATAATCTATAACCAATTTAAATGACATGTTGAGTTTTCCTTTATATATATATATATATTCACGGAAATTTGTTGTATTTATAGGGAAGAAAGCTTAATATCGAGCGTTTAAAATAGAGCGTTTGTAGATATAAACTGTTTGTACGTCGCTTGGGGTGGGAAAAGTGTATATATATATATATACTGTTTTTAGGTCGCTTGGGACGAGGAAAGTGTGTGTGTGTGTGTATATATATATATATATATATATATATTTATTTCCCGCCTCAAGCAACCAACAGTCTAGATCTACAAACCCTGTTTCTTATTTGTATATATATATATATATATATATATATATATATATGTGTGTGTGTGTGTGTGTGTGTGTGTGTGTGGAAGAATGAGATATATAAACTTTTATATATTACAATAATGTCAGGCAAATGAAGGACAAAGTGGAAAAAAATTAGGTGTAACTTTTCATCATTCAAAAGTCCGATGAAATTCTAAAAGACGAATACGATGCACACGCACGTACATGTTATGCATAATATATTTTGGCAATAATAATTCGGTTAAACATGTCCTATTAAATGAAATGGCTAGGGACAGTCTTAAATCTTTGCCAAGCTACTCCTAGTGCGGTATATATATATATATGTCTAAATTGTTTTCATTTTAACTGGATACAAAAATCTTTCGCTCAAAAACTGCCCGTCCTGAAATACATCGTAAACTGTTTGTTTACATCCACGATGTCCTTGAAGCGCCTACCTATCAGGTGATCTCGACTATACAACTACTATCGGCTTAAATAAATAAATAAATAAATAAATAAAGTCGAATGGCTGAACGTTTTATTTTAGAGGAGGAAATAGTAATATTAATACGAGCAAAGAACGCGTCTTGTGTTGAAGCAACGGCTGTTTATAATTAAATATTTTTTTTTGTTTGTGGTGTTGAGGGGCGGGCGTGTCCATTGTCTTTTCGTTCTCTTTAAAAATAAACTTTTTTAAAAATTAATTATCGATAAAATCAATCTTTGATTGAAACTTTCATTTTTACTTTTTATCATACTAGATTCTGTAGAATCTGATAAGAACAATTAATGAAATAAAACTATAACTGTGTTTAATATACTTACATGAAATTGATTATTTATATTTTAACATTATTTTGATTTGTAATAATTTCATCATTCATCAGTGTATATACCGCACGTACTGCATTAGTTTTAACGCAAGAAACGGAAACATAATATACACAGATAAAGTTTTGAAGAGGTTAAAACCATGTATTTTCAGTGACTGAGTGTGCTATATAGAGCAAGGGCTTAAAATTCACGCAAAAAATTCAGGGGTCTCACTATACATGACGTCAACTAATATACGAGTATATACAGCATTTAAGTTTTTTTTCGTGGGGGCGTTATCAGATGACTGAGAGTTACGAGGTTAACAGTTATAAATAAGTTGTTTATCTTACGACAATGTCTGTTCCCACCGTACAATGCTGGATTCAAAATCTAGGGAGCCTTCAGCCAAGGTGTATAACATTTTTGACACTGTCAGAGGCCTTTCGTACACATGCCGTCATAACGCATTGTAGAATTTAAAGAACCTTTCAATAACTTTGAACACCTGTCATCATAACTGACTTTAATCAAATTCTTTAATTTAACAATCTTCTGGTTTCCTCTACTCGTGAGAATGGAGAAAAGACAGGGGCCTCACTTCATCTAAATTCATCTCTGCCACCACATGTCGGTATAATTAATTTTATTGTAGATAGGCCTTGTGTAATGACTAAAAGAAAATGCACAGTGTGTTGATAAATACAAAATAAATCTTAATATATAACAACACAGAAAGATAAGATGAAAGTTGAAGTTTCAAAAGTTCTAGTGTAAAAGTTCTGCTTTTTCTATCCCTGATTCTGTATGCGATTTGGACAAGACCGATTTCAATTTAACAGCGAACACTTGTTTTGGTAACCCTAATCAAGACCTCCTATAGAAGGTAACGAAGGAAAATGAAAAGAAGGGACTAAACATAAATTACACAAAAATTGAATGCATGGACATCAGCAAAAAAACAAGAGGAGCCCAAACTGTCAATCACAGGTTGGGGTTACTAAAATCAAACAGATACAGAAATATAACAACATGGAAAGTGTTCTAACAGAGGACGGAAAGTGCGACACTGAGATCCGAAGGTGGATCTGGATGACCGAGGACGCATTCCAAAAGAATAGAGTATTAAGAGACAGAAAAATTTCGTTGGAAACAAAGAAAAGAGTACTGGACTGTTAACGAAATCTGCCCGCCTATATAGCAGCGAATACTGGACAATTTCCTCAAAGACGAAGGAAAGATTAGAAGCAACAGAAATGTGGTTCTACAGAAGGATGCTGAGGATACCATGTGAACAACGATAAGATTTTTCGGAGGATGGAAACGAAAAGGAAACTTATACTTAACATCAGGAAGAGACAGTTGAGGTTTTTGGGTTACGTAATGAGGAAAGAGGGCTTAGAGAATTTAATACTCACAGAACAGATAAAAGGAAAGAGAGACATTGGGAAGAGACACATGTCATAATTGGTGGACGTGAGCGAATGGATGGCAGAGCAGGATTTGTGAGGATAACAAAAGAGAATGTGGAGGGCCATGATCATCTACGTCCTGAAAAGAAACGGCACAAAGAAGAAGAAGATAAGTAGCAGAAGAAGCGACAAATGAATAAAAAAAGAGACGAAGTGACTGTAATAATCTGCTCATATCTATCTATCTATTGTAATCTCTTCGTATCTGTCTATCTCTTCGTATCTAGCTATCTACCTATCTTTTCGTATCTATCTATCTCTTCGTATCTATCTATCTATCTATCTATCTCTCTTCGTATCTATCTATCTATCTATCTATCTATCTATCTATCTATCTCTCTTCGTATCTATCTATCTATCTATCTTCGTATCTATCTATCTATCTATCTATCTTCGTATCTATCTATCTATCTATCTATCTCTCTTCGTATCTATCTATCTATCTATCTCTCTCTCTTCGTATCTATCTATCTATCTATCTCTCTCTCTTCGTATCTATCTATCTATCTATCTCTCTCTCTTCGTATCTATCTATCTATCTATCTATCTCTTCGTATCTATCTATCTATCTATCTATCTTTATCTATCTATCTATCTATCTCTATCTTCGTATCTATCTATCTATCTATCTATCTCTCTTCGTATCTATCTATCTATCTATCTATCTCTCTTCGTATCTATCTATCTATCTATCTCTCTTCGTATCTATCTATCTATCTCTCTTCGTATCTATCTATCTATCTATCTATCTATCTATTCCTATCTATCTATCTATCTATCTATCTATCTATCTATCTATCTATCTATTCCTATCTATCTATCTATCTATCTATCTATCTATCTATCTATCTATCTCTTCCTATCTCTTCCTATCTATCTATCTCTTCCTATCTATCTATCTATTGGGCACCACAATGTGCTGTAATGGTTAGCAAGCTTGGGACTTACATGGCAGCAAATGAAGAAAAGACTTGAAGCAACAGAAATGTGGTTCTACAGAAGGATGCTAAGGATACTATAGACCGAACTTGTGAGCAACGACATGGTTTTGGAGAGACTGAAACGAAAAAAAAACTTATACTTATCAGAAAGAGACAGCTGAAGTATCTGGGATATGTAATGAGGAATGAGAGTTTGGAGAATCTGATACTCACAGGACGGATAACGGTACAGAGTGACAGGGATAAACAACGCGTGACATTCTTAATGGCTTGGAAAAAATACTAAGACGAAAGGCATTTAGAGCTACAAGAGATGGGAAGATGTGGAGGGATATCCGATTTTTCACGTCACCTGTTTGTTTGTTTTTCGGCTTATCAACTTCTTCGGTCATTTAATGATCGCCTACATCATGAAGGCACACAGAAAATAGAAGATTAGTTTTTTACTAGTCTTCTTTGCTTGTTTATATTTACCCTTAGTAAAATGAACATAATATTTGATTTATAATTTACCATAGCTTGGTAATGAGTTGAGATACATAAATGAATGGCTATTGAGATAATCAATGAAGAATAGCGAGACTATTTATGAAAGTTTGTAAATATTTCCAAATATCTTTTTGGCGCTCTACGTCATCGCCAGGTTGATGAGAGATAAGAGAGCGACAAATCTAAACTTATTTATAAATGGAACTTTGTCTCTGTGTGTGTGTGTGTGTGTGTGTGTGCGTGTGTGTGTATGTCCGTTACTTATAGACTCCGAAACGGCTGAACCGATTTTCCTTGAAAATTTACACAGTTGTACTATAAGAGTCTGCGAGTATTCTTAGCTAGGTTTGATACACTTATAGACAAAGACATAAGAAACGATATTCAGAAGTTTCAAGGTTGCAGTTCTTTCAATAATGCAAAAATCGATAATATATATAAATCAAAGGCAAGATATTTGTATGTGTGTCTGTTTATCTGCCTGGAGCCGTTTTATTTTAGTTTTTGCTTCGGGTTTGGCTCTAAGTAGGTATAACTGTAGTTCTTAGTTTCAGGCATGATGCCATTTACTCAGAGGACTTATTTAGCCTTCAAAATTCAGTTTACGACGAAAAAAACTTATTTGATATCGATACCAGGAAATCAAAATTTGACTTACATCTATTGATTTTTCTTTCCGTCTTCGGTTTCGCTTTAACTGGAAACAACTATTGCTTTTTAGTCTTTCGTGTCAACGTCCAAAGTGTCTGAGCTCCAAGACCATGGATTAGTTTTAAAGCTTTCATTACACCCAAGCAACGCCGGGCTATACTGCTAGTAACCAAATAATTCAACAATGCTCCTTAAAAGAAATATGAATACGTTGAATTTCTATGAAATTAAATTATATTCCAAAATATACCTTTTTTTATATATATAATCATATCGCCACAAGCAAGGCATTATACTGTCACTGTTGTGCAGGGGGTTACATAAGAGGAAAGTTATAAGTAGTGACAGAATACAGGGGGTGTCACGAAGCGGGTGGGAGAGGGGTGAGAATACCGCAGAAATAAGATGAGAGCATGAGAGAGGGGATGCAAGTTAATGAGATAGGAGATGACTATACATTTAAATTCTTCGAGATTCGAGCTGTCGGGGAAGCAAGTAAACGGTAGGGAATTCCACAGACGGAAAGTGGGAGAAAAAAGCTGCTGGAGTAGCATTTACGTTTAAATCTTATTGGCTTCACAGTAAAAGGGTGGGACTTAATTGCTAATCTTGTGGCTTGAGTAAATTTATATATAGGGATTACCAGTGAGCTAAGTTCATCTGGGCAGAAGCTGTGAAAGTATTTATAGAAGAGACACAGGGAAGCCACATTGCGCCGGTGAGAAAGTGACTGTATCCGATCTGCCAAGTTGGGATCGATCACATTACAGATTCTCCGTTGGATTTTGTCAAGGACCCCTAAGTGGATAACAGGAGCACCCGACCAGATATAGCAGTATTCCATGCACGGGTGGATAAGGACACCTTGGTGGATAGCACGAACACCCGACCAGATATGGCAGCAGTATTCAATGCACGGGTGGATAAGGACCCCTAGGTGGATAGCACGAACACCCGACCAGATATGGCAGCAGTATTCAATGCACGGGTGGATAAGGACCCCTAGGTGGATAGCAGGAGCACCCGACTAGATATGGCAGCAGTATTCAGTACTTCAACAAAACTACACCATAAAACACTCATAGCTACTTCCAGTTCGCACAAACATGTATATGCTGAAAAGCTGAGTATCATCTACCATGTAGTCAATTGTGAAAGCAGAATAACATATCTTTATTATTTTAAAGCTCCTAAGAAAATTAAATTTTGACATTAAATAATCAATAAGAAGTAGTTCTGCTGTTAAACAGACAAAATCAATCAGTTCAAATTAGAATCCATTAAATCCACACCACTAATATTTAATTGAAAGAAGAATAAAACTGTATCGAATATAGATGCCTGTTCATCGGTTCACTAGAGATGTTAGCGGGTGCAATGGAAGAGATTTTTTTCAGTTGAGAAAGGGTGACAAACGTGGATGCACTTCCGATCTTTGAGAGTCTTAGCCTTACATTTTTCACTGTCATGACTGAGAGCGATTATATTGAATCAATTGCTAGGTTTACTACTAGAAAAGTGGATTCACTGTGTCCAACCAGAAAAAAAAGTTCTCGTCAGAATCTATCATGCATATTTATATGTACACCATTCATCCGTGCATTAAATACTGTTGCCTTATCTAGTCTTGTGCTCCTGTTGTACATTTCGAGATTCTTAACAAAATTCAATTTTTTTTAAATTATATCACCCCGGGCATGGCGGTAAGGCCACTGATGTGCAGGGGGCTACGTAAGAGTGAAAACATTGGAAAAGAGAAAGCCGGAAACTACATCCTAAACAGGGAACAAGGGATGAGCCTCTACACCTGTGCAATAGACGTGGGTGGAGTTTGAACCGGGCGATAATTCAGTCTATCTACTCCAATTGAAAAAAAAATAAACAAAAAGGAAAAGTGAAAAGATTGGTAAAGAGAAAGCCGGAAACCACATCCTAAACAGGGAACAAGGGATGAGCCTCTACACCTGTTCAATAGATGTGGGTGGAGTGTGAACCGGGCGATAATTCAGTCTATCTACTCCAATTAAATGTAATCGACCCTAACCAGGTGTCTCGACTTTAGTCATCACCATAACATGACTTCCCTGTTTTGTTTTGTTTTTTTACAAATATTTTTATAGAAACTATTCTAATGAGCTTTTTCCCTGGTGGCCCTGGTGACCAGACTACATGAATTTAGCAGTTAGGTCCTCCTGTTTTAGAAATGAACTCTGCTAAAACCACCACTTCTCCTTTAATGGTTTTTTTCTCACCTGTGAAATTCCTTTCTAATTTCTTACTTCCCTGAAAACTACAATCTTCAAAAATTTAAATTTAATGTCAATCTCCTCTCTTCTTGAAGCCAGTTTCTTCACTGTCCTTTTCTAAATTCTCCCAAGTAAAGTCTTCTCATTCACTTTCGCTCCCTGTATTCTTGTTTACCTGTGACATGAAGCGGAGTGTTTATATTGAATAAATTGCTTGGTCAACTACCAGAAAAATTGATTTACTGTGTTGTACCAGAAAATATTTATCTCGTTTGTATCCACCTTGCATATTTGAGTTTGAGTTTTGTGTAACGACATATCAACACCTCTGTGGATTATTTAATGCCAAAAAGGTGGATTTTTAAAGTATTTTTAATGTTTTAATGAGAAGGTTGATTTAGTCAGATTTTAATGAAATATTTTTTGTTTTTATTCTTTTATATTGTAGAAAACTGAAAATGTCTTCTAGTTTTGTATTGAAAAATGTTTTGCTGAGAATATTTTTCCGACAAAAATGTGTTATGGCAATAATCTTTTCTTAAAAAATGTATTGTTGGTCATATTTTTCCTTCAAAAATGTATATATTTCTATAAAAGTCTATTTTTATACTTTCACAGTGTTTTGACCCAGTTTGGGAGTTAACTATTTGCCCATAGATGGGACCCTAACAGATGCTATCACTCCGGGTCAGGTTGGACCTGGGAACAATAGCAATTAAGAGGTGGTACCATGCCCCTTACAACATCCAAATCAGAGGCCTTGCTGCCGGATGCAGTTTATTGTCATACCTCGGACCACCTTGCACAGTTAAAAATCTGTCATTCGTTTGTGCATTGAATACTACTGCTGTATTTGGCCTGCTGCTCTTATAATATAACTCGAAATTCTTGACAAAATTCAAAGGGTCTGTGATGTAATCGATCCTGATCTGGCATCTCGACTTCAGTCACTTTCTCACCGACGGGAGATGACTCCCCTCTGTCTTTTCTACAAGTATTTTCATGGTGACTTTTCTGATGAGTTTTCTCATTGGTGCCTCGACTGAATAAATTTAAGCTACTAGATTGGTAAATATGAATATCGAATGAACTAAATACAAGCGTATGTTATATTCCAATCGTTTGCTTTCTTGCAGTTTTCACCTGTGGAACTCATTTTTGACTGATTAATTTCCTCTCACTTACAATCTTAAAATAAATTAAACGCTAATCGCCATCTTCTGTCTTCCTGAAACCTGTTCTTTTATTGCCCTTTCTCCTCACTAAAGTCTTCTCATTCTCTTTCACTCCCAGTAACCCCTTGCATCTTAGTGGCATTATCACCATCTTCTGTTTTCTTGAATCTTGTTATTTTATTGCCCTTTCTCCTCACTAAAGTCTTCTCATTCTCTTCCACTCCCAGTAACCCCTTGCATCTTAGTGGCATTATCACCATCTTCTGTCTTCCTGAAACCTGTTCTTTTATTGCCCTTTCTCCTCACTAAAGTCTTCTCATTCTCTTCCACTCCCTGTAAGCCCTTGCATCTTAGTGGCATTATCACCATCTTCTGTCTTCCTGAAACCTGTTCATTTATTGCCCTTTCTCCTCACTAAAGTCTTCTCATTCTCTTCCACTCCCTGTAAGCCCTTGCATCTTAGTGGCATTATCACCACCTTCTGTCTTCCTGCCAAACCTGTTCTTTTATTGCCCTTTCTCCTCACTAAAGTCTTCTCATTCTCTTCCACTCCCTGTAAGCCCTTGCATCTTAGTGGCATTATCACCATCTTCTGTCTTCCTGAAACCTGTTCATTTATTGCCCTTTCTCCTCACTAAAGTCTTCTCATTCTCTTCCACTCCCAGTAACCCCTTGCATCTTAGTGGCATTATCACCATCTTCTGTCTTCCTGAAACCTGTTCTTTTATTGCCCTTTCTCCTCACTAAAGTCTTCTCATTCTCTTCCACTCCCTGTAAGCCCTTGCATCTTAGTGGCATTATCACCACCTTCTGTCTTCCTGAAACCTGTTCTTTTATTGCCCTTTCTCCTCACTAAAGTCTTCTCATTCTCTTCCACTCCCAGTAACCCCTTGCATCTTAGTGGCATTATCACCATCTTCTGTCTTCCTGAAACCTGTTCTTTTATTGCCCTTTCTCCTCACTAAAGTCTTCTCATTCTCTTCCACTCCCAGTAACCCCTTGCATCTTAGTGGCATTATCACCACCTTCTGTCTTCCTGAAACCTGTTCATTTATTGCCCTTTCTCCTCACTAAAGTCTTCTCATTCTCTTCCACTCCCAGTAACCCCTTGCATCTTAGTGGCATTATCACCATCTTCTGTCTTCCTGAAACCTGTTCTTTTATTGCCCTTTCTCCTCACTAAAGTCTTCTCATTCTCTTCCACTCCCAGTAACCCCTTGCATCTTAGTGGCATTATCACCATCTTCTGTTTTCTTGAATCTTGTTATTTTATTGCCCTTTCTCCTCACTAAAGTCTTCTCATTCTTTTTCACACCAAATAACCCCTTGCATCTTAGTGGCATTATCACCATCTTCTGTTTTCTTGAATCTTGTTATTTTATTGCCCTTTCTCCTCACTAAAGTCTTCTCATTCTTTTTCACACCAAATAACCCCTTGCATCTTAGTGGCATTATCACCATCTTCTGTTTTCTTGAATCTTGTTATTTTATTGCCCTTTCTCCTCACTAAAGTCTTCTCATTCTTTTTCACACCAAATAACCCCTTGCATCTTAGTGGCATTATCACCATCTTCTGTTTTCTTGAATCTTGTTATTTTATTGCCCTTTCTCCTCACTAAAGTCTTCTCATTCTTTTTCACACCAAGTAACCCCTTGCATCTTAGTGGCATTATCACCATCTTCTGTTTTCTTGAATCTTGTTATTTTATTGTCCTTTCTCCTCACTAAAGTCTTCTGCTTCTCTTCCATTCCTAGTAATCTCATGCACCTTATTGGCATTATCTCGGGGATGAAAAAAATGTCGCAATTATTAAGCATTATTATGTTGAACTATAGAGGTGTAATTAGGAATACAGTAAACAATGACTGACATTGACCTTGAAAAATGTAACTGCAGAGTTGACTGGCAAGTAAGAGGCCAGTTCAACTGTAAATTGATAAGACCTTGTTACCAATTTAGTACTTTTTTTAAATTCATAATTTACGGTACCTAGCCTGAAAGCATTATCGAAAAGACACAGGGAAACAATTTTACAGCGGCGGGAAAGTGACGGAAGCCGAGGGGCCAGGTCAAAACCAATAGTATTGCTGATTTTTCTTTGGATTTTATTCAGAATCTCTAAATATATACGAATTAAATAACAGAAAAACCTAATTGCCAAAATTAAGAATAAGCATGTTAACACTGAAAGTTTCTTTGCAGAATATAGGACAGCAGCCTCACCACGCTAGACCCATAGCCTCACTAAAGTAGGTGTTAGTTTTGTTGTTTTCGTAGCAAGTCGGTTTTATGGATTGGAGTTACCCACCGCACAAGCTTTGAATTCAGAGTTGTACTTCCCTCCTAGGTGAAAAGTCAAACTGTAAATGCCCTGCTATTCACCTCTCGATCTAGTGTGGGCGAAGTGAATGATTCGTATATATTGTACAAGGGCATTTGCGTGAAAGCCAGTACAACGGTCTCAGGGTGAATTTGAACTTGAACAGCCAATGTAACCTTCGGCACCAATAAACGCTATGCTAAGTGCACATTCAGTTAATTTCATAATATGAATTGTGAACTTGTTTTCATTTTAGTATTTGTATTAGTCGTCATGGGAAAAGGTAATAAATCAAAATATATCCACAAGCTGCACGTTAAGCATCAATGAGCCTCGCATGGCTTGTGAGTTGCGCTTTATTCACCCCTGCTTCAGGTGAAGGAGTCTATATCTTCTCCAAGAATCGTAGGGTTTTCCAGTTTTATAGTTTGACTAGCAGTATAGCCCGGCGTTGCTCGGGTGTAATGAAAGCTTTAAAACTAATCCATGGTCCTGGAGCTCAGACTCTTTGGACGTTGGCACGAAAGCAATAGTTGTTTCCAGTTAAAGCGAAACCGCAGACTGAAAGAAAAATCAATAGATGTAAGTAAAATTTTCATTTCCTGGTATCGATATCAAATAATTTTTCGTCGTAAACTGAATTTTGAAGGCTAAATAAGTCCTCTGAGTAAATGGTATCCTGGCTGAGACTAAGAACTACAATTATACCTACTTAGAGCCTAACCCGAAGCAAAAACTAAAATAAAAGGGCTGAAAAATACAGACATACAGGCAGATAAACAGACACACACACACAAACATCTTGCCTTTATATATATATATATATATATATAATCGATTTTCTACACTATTGTAAGAACTGCAACCTTGTAACTTTTGAATATCGTTTCTTATGTCTTTTTCTACGAGTGTATCAAATTTGATTAAAATCAGACCACTCCTTCTATAACACGATTTTTTCGATTATCGATTTTCGATATTTATTGGGGATATCTCGACACAAAACCTAGCTAAGAACACTCGCAGACGCTTATAGTACAACTGTGTAAATTTTGAAGAAAATCGGTTCCGCCGTTTCGGAATCTATAGGTAACGGATACACACACACACAGACACACACACAGACACACACAGACACAGACACACACACACACACAGACACACACACACACACACACACACAAAGTTCCATTTATAAATAAGTTTAGATTTAGATTTAGATATGGTGGCAGTAGAGAATTGGCCATGACTTGACTGTATCTACCAAATGTCGCGTCGTGCCAGCAGAGTAATAGGGATATTAGAATAGGACGAAGGTAGATATGTCTGTAGCTCATTCTTGTACGTGTCACGACGTGGGCAATCATGAATCAACACAGCTTCTTCACCCTTAACAACCTCTCTCTCTCTCTTTGTCTTTGTGGTCATTATTCTACCACCCATTTATTCAGAATCGTCAAGTATTTGATTCACTCGTTTCTGTACCTTTACACCAAATTGAGCAGAGTAGACGAAAAATACCCGCACACTGTTTGTGGAAAATCCAAAATGGAGAAAATAAAATTCTTCTCTTTTCAACAAGTGAACCGATAATTCAAGACAGGACAACGCTTTGGAGACAAGAATAACATCAAGGAGTGAAGAAGTCTTTCGGCTTTTCCGGATTGAAAATAGGTTTGTTTTCTTTGATTCTCTGGAGCAGACTCCTTTGTACCGATTCCTTTACTAGCATGCCCTTTTCTGACTAAAACGGAAGTGAGTTCGCGTACACGTAAATGAGCATGCGTGATAAACAGATGCAATAACGACTCAAAGAAAACGCTTTTACTTATTCTCTCGCCAGAAGCGTATCGGATTGCCAAAGTGAATCCAACCGTGACAATTGGCTTCAGATCCCGGCACCAACACTAGCGTATTTTCTTCGGAAATGGTTCAAATTTTGGCACCTCCATATTCACAAAAAAAAAAAAAAAAAAAAAAAAAAAAATCTAATGACTATATCATATTGGGTTGTTGTTGTTATGTTGCCTTCAATATGTCTTGTGAGTGTCAAATTTTCCAAGCCTTTTCTCCTCATTTATGTACCTCCCAAATTCCAACTGTCTCTTTCTGATGGCTAGCAACAGTATTGTGTTTTTTGTTCATAATCTTAATTTTTTTTTTCAATTCTCACGTATTGATACTATTCTCCGTAGTCATCGGTGAAGCCACACCCATCGTTTCGTCTCCTCTTCTGTTCAACATTCTCTGCCACAAAGAAGACTAAACATCACATAGCCGTACAGCACACTTTTCTTTGTTTCTAACGATATTTTTTCGACTAAGTTTTGCATAATATCTTAAAGGCATCTTACGCGATTGTTATCCGCCTTTGGATTTCTGTCACAAATTTATGTCGCCTGTTACTCAAGTGGTTGAATTTTCGCACCTGATTTAGACATTGCCGATACTTAACTTGCCACTTAACGACATTTGTTCTTATAGTTACTCATTCATCCTCACATTCGGTCTGACAGTTAGTCACTAATCCGTTGTTTAATTGTAGCACATTTCCAATTTAATAACGCTATTTTTTTTCGTAGATAATATAATTTATTTAAAGATAAAAGCTATGAAAATATAAAAATACATTTTTTTAGTAAAAATGTCAGCAACGTATTTTTTTATAAAAAAAAATACCGACAATCCATAATCAGCAATACATTTTATCTGTAGTTGAAGGTATACAATTATATTGAAAATATTTAGTTCAAGCCATAATATTATGTTTAAAATATTTAGATTGAGTTGTGAAATAACAGAGGTGTTGATATGCCGCTATACAAAACCAACAAAACATGAACTTTATATTAATCCAGATAATATCCTATAATTTCTTAAATAAAACAATATTACAAACTATAACATAAAACACACATCCCTGCCTGTAGTAATTATATCCACAAAAACATGTACATGCACAAAAGCAGAGTATCATCTACCATGTAGTCAACTGTGAAGGTAAAACAACAACATATTTTATTACATCAAAAATCGCAAGAAAATTCAATGTTGGCATTAAATGACCCATAAGGAGTTGATATGCCGTTATACAAATCCTCTATTATCATCATCCTTAGTTTGTGAACTTTTTTCCTTATTGCTGTTGATTTGTCCTTGTGAGGACACATGGCCCAACTGATAAAAGCGTTGGTTGGATCCAGAGTCTTAACCCAAAGAGTTGTGAGTTCAATACCTGGCTACAGCAGTGATGAGAATAAATATTACTTTATCGAGTTTTTAGAAAGAACAATGAGTTTTCAAATACAAGCTATACTATTTAACCCATAGCTGGTGGAGTAGAACAGAGATTAATACTTTTAAGCGAAGAAAGACTTAGAGAGTTGAGTTAAACGGAGAAAACTAAGACATTTGGCAGTGGCATGACTCATGGAACGAGAACAATCTAAATAAAGCATTCAGTTCGAAATTCTAATCACTTGAAGAATATCGTGAATATGCCAGTAAATATGAGCACAAGAGTCCGAACAATGTAAACAATTACAATACCTCATCACAAATAAGGAAGAAGTTGTGTTCAACTATCTAACCGTCTATAGACCAATCCTTGACGTCACTTCAGTTTTGAGGGCTTATGCTCAACTCGCCGTAAAAAAAAATAAAAATAAAAATAAAAAAAAATAAAAAAAACTGTTCTCGCTTAGATTAAAGAATGAATCCCTTGCTAGGTCTGCTGCTAAGAAAGATTCAATGTGTGTGGTGATAGACACTGTTTTTTTTCTCTCTTCCGAATCTATCTTACCTATATATATTTCTACCATTCGTTCATGTTTCGAATATTGCTTTCACATATGTTCTAGTGTTAATGCTATATATTTAAAGATTCTTGATAAAAGGATCTGCTATATTATTGGTACTAACCTAGCGTCTCGGCTTCAATCCCTTTCCAATGAAAGTAAAGTTGCTTTCCTGTGTCTTTAATGGTAATTGTTCTAATGAGCTTTTCTGGGTACCTAGACTTTATGAATTTAAGGGCACGGCTAGATTAGTAACAAGGTTTCATCTATTTGCAGTTGAATTGGATAAATGTGACTGTAACAATTTCCCTTCTCGCTTGTGATTCTTCCGGGCCCATATTTTCTAGCCAACTTTTATCTTGAGAAATTTAAATCCAGTGTCAATCGTTATATACTGGCTTCGTGATTAATCTTATATTGTTCTCGCTTCTTAATAATGTTTCGGTTTTCTAATTTTTTCACACTGAGTAACTCCTTGCGTCTTAGGGGTTTTATTGCTTTGCAATGATTAAATATTGTTGAGTCAAGTCTGTACTTAAGTGGGAACTAGTTGAGAACAAAGGCGACTGTAAATGTCCTAAAATCCAAAATTATCTTTCAGCTTTTAATAAATCACAAATGGATGATAAACCGTAAAAATCATATCAATCAAAACCTGCTGAACATTTATTTAAAACAAAGTAATTTATCAAGGGATGTGCGTTGTGGGGCAGTGGATATCGGCTCGGAACGAGAAATAGGAGAGTCGAGTTCGAATTCCAGTTGAATTCATTACATTCACTTACGCGCAAATAACCTTGGGAAAGGTATTAATCCGTCTCTTCCCTCCAGTTATGGGTTAAATAATAGGACAGATTGGGTTCTATAGCCTTGGCGAGAAAAGAAGCTGATGGAGTAGAATTGTCGTCTTCATTTGGTTGATCTAACTGTGAATGGTTGGGACCTTGTTGCCAGTCTGGTTGCACGAGTAAACACTTGTGGCGTTACCATATATAGTCCGCTATCTCTGCTATTTATTTGGCGAGTCGGCTTCAGCCACTTCCCAACCTCCCTAAAGTTGTCGGGTTTATCTTTAATAAAAACTTTCATGGTTATCGTCCGGATAAATTTTTCGCTATGGTATAAGCACTTTATGAATTTAGGTGAAGTATTAGATTAGTTGGTTTTTGCTTCTTTCAAACAGGAGTAGAGGTTTATCCTTCATTTCTCTTTAAGATTGGCTTTCAGGTTTCTACTTGAGTCTTTTTGTATTATCTTTTACGCCAAGTAAACCTTTCTATCTTAGTGGCATTATTGCCTTACCTGGGGTAAATTGATTATTAAAATTATGCACACCCACTGATTGGTTAATTGTTTTTCTTCAGTGGCATATCAACTAATAACCTCTAGGAATTTAAAACCAAAGCCAATTTTGTACGCTTTTTTTAGAGATCGTTTTGGTGATACAGATCTGACTAATTGTCATGGGTCCTTACCTGTAACTCCAGAATGAACTCTTCCTAACACTAATTATACCACGCCTCTCAAGAGAGAGAGAGAGAGAGAGAGAGAGAGAGAGAGAGAGAGTCGAGTTGGTAGTAGTTCACTCCAAACCAGAATGACAGTCAAACTAACACCTTACACATTTTGTATTTTTATTTCTTGCTTATATATATTTGTTATTTCTACCCTTGGGGTCGTGTTCTTTTCAGACCTTAACCTGGTCCATAACAGTAAGAAAATCAGGTACTGAAAATTTAATTAAATTGTAATTAAAATGGCGTCATTTGCGCTGGGTACTATATACCCGGATGTTTGTTGTGGTGCATTGGATATCAGCTCGGAACGAGAAATCGGGGAGCCGAGTTCGAATTCCAGCTGAATTCATTGCATTCACTTACGCGCAAATAGGAACTGAAAAACATATTATTGAGTTAAGTGTCATGGGTCCCTATTTGTAACACCAGTATGAACTTTTCCTATTGCTATATATACTACGCCTCGAAAGAGAGTGAGAGTCGAGTTGGTAGTAGCTCACTCCAAACCAGACAGACAGTCATACTAACACCTTACACCTATTGTATTGTTATTTCTTGTTAATATATATTTGTTATTTCTACTCTTGTATTCTTCTTGTTCTTTTCGAACCCTAACCTCGTCCATAGCACTAATTAACCAATAACTGTGAAAGAAGAGATGTATCTAGACCTTTCCAAAGAGTATTTGTGCGTAAGTGGATATAACGAGCCCAAAATGAAATTGGAACTCGGCTCTCAGATTAACAATTCTGAACCACTATCGTTTACACCAGCCACACATCCAAGTTTACAGTACCTAGTATTCCCAAGTGGTCACTCATCTAGGTACTGACCAGGCTCAATGTTGCTTAACTTCAGTGATCGTACGGGAAGTGATGTTTGAACAGGATGTGGCCATAAACCTAGACATGAGTGAGACGTGGTTCTACAGAAGTATACTGAGAATGTCATAAACGGAAGTTTCAAGGAAAGGTGGGGGGAAGACACTTAGAATTAGAAAGTGACAGTTAAAAATTTTGGAACATACAAGGAGGAAAGAGCACTTGGAAAATTTAACATTCACGGGACATTGTGAATGCATAAAAGGCAAATGGATGAATTTTTATAAAATAACCAGCCTCACGAACTTGTATAAATAAACGATAAGTCAGGGAGTATAAGGGATAATAAAGAGATAAATATTAAAGCTATGAAGTGTAAGATGTTGTGGAGAGCAATGAACGCGCACGTACTGAATGACCATAGCAAAAGTTTATTTGGCATTTATTTCTAATAAGCACAATTCAATTTTGAATGTGACAGTTCGAAAATATGACTAAAAAATTTTATGACAGGCCGGATGTAGTCAACAGGCCTGAGTCCGGATACTTCCGGTAAAAAATATAAATTAGAATGAATTTCCGGAAATGCGGTTGATTATTTGTTAAACTAATTAGTTATTCCATTAAGCTAGAGTCGACCGATACACGAAGCCTGTGGTAATTCATTTGTTCCAGATCAAGACATGACTAATTCATGAGATCGATTTGTATGTATGGACATATAAAGAATCTTGTATTTTACTAGCATACGAATGTATCAGTCTGAAATATTTAACTGCAGACTTGATATTCACTCATGGGTTTTGAAATATAACGATATAAAACAGATGTTAGGATTTACATTGGCGCACATTTTGTTAATCATTAAGTGGGGATTGTAGCTAAAGATCTCAAATTTATCCCAGTTAAATTCATTCTTCCGCTTGAAGAGTTTTTTTATAATGCTTCCCAGCAA